>JAVLUX010000041.1:28603700-28631200 GCA_032164185.1 Moxostoma hubbsi
ATATGTGGGTAAATAGGTTTTTTAACGATTTAACCCTCCAGTTCTGTTCAAGCAGGGCCGCTTCCTTTACGAATGTTTTCCCTCTGTGCAAAAGTTTTTCTGCATTTACTATTTTTTATTTTAAAAGTTTTTGGGTATCTCAGCAAGTATTGACGCTGACTCCAAATCTAGTTTGAATCCAGAGCGTGCTGAGTGACTCCAGGTCTCCTTAGCAACCAAATTGTCCCGGTTGCTAGGGAGGGTAGAGTCACATGGGGTAACCAAATTGGCCCGGTTGCTAGGGAGGGTAGAGTCACATGGGGTAACCAAATTGGCCCAGTTGCTAGGGAGGGTAGAGTCACATGGGGTAACCAAATTGGGCCGGTTGTTAGGGAGGGTAGAGTCACATGGGGTAACCAAATTGGGCTGGTTGCTAGGGAGGGTAGAGTCACATGGGGTAACCAAATTGGCCCAGTTGCTAGGGAGGGTAGAGTCACATGGGGTAACCAAATTGGCCCAGTTGCTAGGGAGGGTAGAGTCACATGGGGTAACCAAATTGGGCCGGTTGCTAGGGAGAGTAGAGTCACAATGGGTAACCAAATTGTCCCGGTTGCTAGGGAGGGTAGAGTCACATGGGGTAACCTCCTCGTGGTGGTGATTAGTGGTTCTCTCAATGGGGTGTGTGGTGAGTTGTGTGTGGATCGTGGAGAGTAGCATGAGTCTCCACATGCTGTGAGTCTCCGCGGTGTCATGCACAACGAGTCACGTGATCAGATGTGCGGATTGACGGTCTCAGATGCGGAGACAACTGACACTTGTCCTCCATCACCCCGATTGAGGCGAGTAACCGTGCCACCACGAGGACCTACTAAGTAGTGGGAATCGGGCATTTCAACATTGGTGGAAAAATCTGAAAAAAAGGATTCTTGCCTGAAGGAAAAACTATAAAACTATGCACTTCGTTTGGCATTTGTTATGATTTGATGATTATGCAAATAAGCACATTTATTGTCAAATGTCACTTCACTACAGTATAAACCTAGTGGAAACACTATGTGTTTGTGAACAAAATATGATAATTTCTCATGTATTGCTGCCATCTGGTGAAAAAAGAAAAATAACATGAAAATGATGTTATGACAATAATAGCCAGTAGATGGCAGCGGTGTCACCTTCTGTTTAGTAATTCAAAATTTTATCACAAGTTATGCATTTGGATATACATTTAGACGTTAACAAACCACTATTTGTCAGTTTCATTTTTTATGAGAAAGTGTCAGAATGATGCCGTTTTTTTGTCTGGAAGCATAAACATTCTTACATTGGGGTCAGACTCAGGCTTTGTTCTCTCACTGTGTGTGTGTGCATACATGTTTTGCACTCAGCATGTTGTACAGTCTCACTCCTTCACTTCTGTGCATGTTTGTTCTGTATCATGGCTGACTTATAGATTATATAAAAAAAAATTATTTAAAAAATGGTTCTGTTTTTTAGTCTTTCCCATTCATTTCCTATGGTCGATCAATTTTGACCACGAAGAGTAAAGGTGTCAGGGGTTTTTTCGACCACATAGACTTATTGAATGAAGTCAAATTTTGTTGTGTGTGTTTAGATGGCAAGTGGAGGAAACTTCAGCAAGATTTGTACCCTTCAGATAAAGTTTATAATTTTTATTACATCTAAAAAATTTACTTAGGTCAAAAATGACCGAACAGCATAGGAAGGTAAAAAATATAATGTGGAGTAATCATAAAGTAAAAGGAATTTAAGCACATTCCTTGCAACTTGAATACACGAGTGCTCACAACTAAATCATTACATTAAAAAAAGTTTTTAAACAGATTTTCCAAAGTCACGAATATTTTATACAAAATCATACATTTTCGAGTCAAGATTATCAACAAATTTTTTCACGGTTTCACCACATGAACAGAACAAAATGTGCCTTTTCATGAAAATGACGAAATATTGAATATTTTTTAAAACTTTAAAACGTTGGTTGAATATTCTAGACTCCTGAGATTTCCCTGTAAAAATATCTCCCCATATCAGTTACAGTCTGCCTGCACTGAGTAAGACAAGAGCGTGTGTGTGTTTGACAAAGAATAAAGACTCTATTCTCCCTCAGAGCAGAGAGTAGAGACAATGAAGCTCTGTAATTATGGGCTGGACGTGCAGTTATTCAAGTACAGCATTAACAGAGATATCCCGCCCTCTCCCTGTCAACACACACACACACACACAAAATAATCAATCTAAATACCATTATACACCAACTGAGAGACAGAGAAAGAGAGACAGGCAATGTGCATAACAATCACTTCAAACACGCACATACTAAAACATCCCTCACACTTAAATACATGCATGTGTGTGTGTGTATGTGTGTGTGTGTGTGTGTGTGTGATTCATACCTGTACATCCAATGTATTCTGAGTTTTGTCAGCACACAGGTGCTCATCACAATCCTTGGGTTTTCTCATCTGTGAGTGACAACCAATCAGAATTTGCCAATCAGATTACACTTATCCAAAGATTCAAAAAACACTCCCCGAAGAATCTCCCCAAATACTTTCATCTCCTCCTCAGTCCACTGAACGCCAGTGCCATGGGGTTACTTTAGATTTTTTAAGACTCTTGTAATAGCAAAAGATGCTTTGAATCACGCAAATGTGCAACTGAGAGCTTTAAATACATTTGAAGTCAGAAGTTTACATACACTTAGGTTGAAGTCATTAAAACTAATTTTTTAACCACTCCACAGGTTTAAAATGAGTAAACTATAGTTTTGGCATGTTCTTTAGGACATCTACTCTGTAGATGTAATTTTTCCAACAATTGTTTACAGACAGATTGATTCACTTTTAATTGACTAGATCACAATTCCAGTGGGTCAGAAATGTACATAACAGAAGTTAACTGTGCTTTTAAGCAGCTTGGAAAATTCGAGTCAACTGGAGGTGCACCTGTGGATGTATTTTAAGGCCTACCTTCAAACTCAGCAACTCTTTGCTTGACATCATGAGAAAATCAATAGAAATCAGTCAAGACCTCAGAAAAAAAGTGAGGACCTCCACAAGTCTGCTTCATCCTTGGGAGCAATTTCCAATCTTTTGAAGGTACCACATTCATCTGTACAAACAATAGGACGATAGTGGTACAATGTACCAGTACAATGGGACCACACAGCCATCATACCGCTCAGGAAGGAGATGCCATCATGTGACCACACAGCCATCATACCGCTCAGGAAGGAGACGCCATCATGTGACCACACAGCCATCATACCGCTCAGGAAGGAGACGCCATCATGTGACCACACAGCCATCATACCGCTCAGGAAGGAGACGCCATCATGTGACCACACAGCCATCATACCGCTCAGGAAGGAGACGCCATCATGTGACCACACAGCCATCATACCGCTCAGGAAGGAGACGCCGTCATGTGACCACACAGTCATCATACCGCTCAGGAAGGAGATGCCATCATGTGACCACACAGTCATCATACCGCTCAGGAAGGAGACGCCATCATGTGACCACACAGCCATCATATACCACTCAGGAAGGAGACGCCATCATGTGACCACACAGTCATCATACCGCTCAGGAAGGAGACGCCATCACGTGACCACACGGTCATCACACCGCTCAGGAAGGAGACGCCATCATGTGACCACACAGCCATCATATACCACTCAGGAAGGAGACGCCATCATGTGACCACACAGTCATCATACCGCTCAGGAAGGAGACGCCATCACGTGACCACACGGTCATCACACCGCTCAGGAAGGAGACGCCATCATGTGACCACACGGTCATCACACCGCTCAGGAAGGAGACGCATTCTGTCTCCTAGTGATGAACGTAGTTCGTGTGAAAAGCTCAAATCAATCCCAGAACAACAGCAAAGGACCTTGTGAAGATGCTGGAGGAAACAGGTAGACAAGTATCTAGATCCACAGCAACTTATTGTGAGAATCTTGTGGAAGGATCCCCAAAATATTTGACCCAAGTTAAACAATTTAAACTCAATGCGACCAAATACTAACAAAGTGTATGTAAACGTCTGACCCACTGGGAATGTGATGAAAGAAATAAAAGCTGAAATAAATAATTCTCTCGACTATTATTCTGACATTTCACATTCTTAAAATAAAGTAGTAATGTAAAATATAGTTAAATAAAAAAAACTCATTATACTAGACCATTATACTTCCTCTTGTATAATGTTCTCTTTATCTGGAACTTGAAAAACATAGTCAGAGATAAACAAAAATTGGTGGTATTCAAAAAGTGATAATCAACCTTACCACAATGCTAAATTTCACATTTCAGTCTGATGTTGAATAATTCTTATTATAAAACACTTTGTTAGGGTCTTAATGGTTTAAGTGATCTCTGTAGACAATACTTGAATATCTGAAAAACCAAAGCCGGTTTGTTCGAGCATAATTCAAACTTTTTATATACATTTTATCAAGGGCGATGTCTGTAGTTTAAAAAATCTGCAAGGCAGATGAAACATTATTTGTTGGCGCATGACACATTGTTTTAGCTGTTGTCATCATCAGTGTTGGTTTAAACCAAACAATCTGCAATTGACGGGCATTCAAACAGCAATTCATGCTATATATGCAAGCGTTTGGAATTGATAAGAAGCCGGATGCAAGGAAAACAGTGCTACTGCTGACGGTTGCTGGGCCACAGGCGATAGAGTTATACAATACTTTCACTTTTGAAGAAGCAGGAGATGGAGATAAGTTTGATGAAGTCTTAAAGTTATTTGACGAGCACTGCTCACCGAAGGAAAACATAACGTATGAAAGGTACATTTCAAGGTACACAAGGTACAATTCTGTTAACACATACAACAACAGGGAGAAATTTTTGACTCTTTCCTAACTGACTTGAAATTGAAAGCAAGAATATGCTTTGGAATCTGGATTTTCCCCCCAATTTGGAATGCCCAATTCCTCATTATGGCGTAGTGACTCACCTCAATCCAGGTGGTGGAGGACGAATCTCAGTTGCCTCCGTGTCTGAGACCGTCAATCCGCGCATCTTATCACGTGACTTGAGCGTGTTACCATGGAGATGTAGCGCGTGTGGAGGCTTCACGCTATTCTCTGCGGCATCCACACACAACTCACCACACGCCCCACGAGAGCGAGAACCACATTATAGTGACCATGAGGAGGTTACCCCATGTGACTCTACCCTCCCTAGCAACCGGCCAATTTGGTTACCCCATGTGACTCTACCCTCCCTAGCAACCGGGACAATTTGGTTACCCCATGTGACTCTACCCTCCCTAGCAACCGGGCCAATTTGGTTACCCCATGTGACTCTACCCTCCCTAGCAACCGGGCCAATTTAGTTACCCCATGTGACTCTACCCTCCCTAGCAACCAGGACAATTTGGTTACCCCATGTGACTCTACCCTCCCTAGCAACTGGGACAATTTGATTGCTTAGGAGACCTGGCTGGAGTCATTCAGCACGCCCTGGATTCAAACTCACAACTCCAGCTGGGATAGTCAGCGTCAATACTCGCTGAGATACCCAGACACCCAACTTTTGAATCTTAACCAGGTCAATGATCAGAGATCATATTGTTTTTGTAATCCATGAGAAGAAAGTAAGGGAAAGGTAACTCCGAGAAGACTCTGAATGATGCTGTCAGAATATGTCATGCGAGTGAACTTGCACAGTTGCACTCTACAAATTTTAATGAAATAGAGGGCACTGATTTCACAAACAGTCCTGTAGTTTGTGCTATCACTCAGAAAGTGAACAATGAGCATTATGAGCGTGTAAAGCAGTTCTATGGAAAGGAGGCGGTGAGAGCCGGCATGACAAAGTAAATAATATTTTAATTATGAACTTAAACAAAATACACAAACACACACACATGACGGACATGTCCGTAAACGATCTCTCTCTCCCGCACAATCCTCCGTAGTCGGCCTTTATCCATCTCAGAGGCTTGATTAGCCTAATAAGGCTTGAATTGCAAAAGATGTGGTACAGAGCATCAACCAAAGCAATATGGAAAGAGATGTGCAAAATGTAAAGGCATGAATCATTCCGCCAAGCAATGCTTCACCAATAATACATTTAAATCAACAACAAATGTGCATGGTGTTGAAGAGACAGATTTGTCTGAAACTTTCTTTGTGGGCATAATCAGTGTTAATGCAGAAAAGACTGAACAAAACAAAGATGCAGAAATGTTCAATGGTTCCGATGTGAACAGTGTGTCTAAAGAGAAGTGGATTATACCCTTACAAATTAATGGGACCTTTGTCTCATTCAAACCTGATACTGGAGCCAAAGCCAACCTTATCAGCACCAGTGATATAAAAGCAATGTATGCAATGTATTTTCGGAAGAAACCTGTGTCACTGAGAGTCTACAAAGGACAAAACATAGAAACTCAAGGTGCATGCAGACTTAAAGTATCTGCTCTTTGTTGTAGTCCCAAATGACCATCACTCTCTCCTTGGTGATAAAGCCTGTGAAGAGTTAGGACTGGTTAAGAGAGTCTACTGCATTAACAGTCATACAGTATGTGGAAATTGCACAGCAAGAAACTGCAAATGACATTGTGCTCAAATGCAATGATGTGTTCAAAGGTTTTGGAGCTCTTCCATTTATATACAAGATTCAACTCAAAGATGATGAACAGCCAGTAATTCATGCACCAAGAACAATCTCTGAACCGCTGAGAGCGGAAAATGGAGATCTGGGAGTATGCAAGGATCCTCGATATTTAAATGAACATTGTAAAACAGATCATTTCATGGGCAAGGAAGAGGCGAGAAACCGGCTTAACATATAAACTAAAGGTTTAATGAAGAACTCAAAAGACAAACACATAATAAGACGGACGTCCGTAATTGAGCTCTCTCACTCGATCGTCGTCTGCGAGTGGCCTTTATCCCTCTTGACGGCGTAATTAGCCTGATACGGGACCGGGCGTGCGCAATCACGCGCCGGTCCCGCCCTCCACCGTGCCACAAACATAAAAGAGAATATTATCAGATTCCCATGAGTGAAGAGATAACAAGTAACATGTCTGGCGCACAGTACTTCAGTAAGCTTGATGCTTCCCAGGGGTTTGGGCAGTTCAAGCTTCATGAAGATAGCATCAAATTCTGCACATTTAATATGCCATTTGAACGATATGCCTTCCTGAAAACATCATCGAAGGACTGGTTGGAGTTCGTGTCTATGTGGATGACATTATTGTATGAGTATCATCCATAAAAGATCATAATGAGAGACTTTTGAAGTCGTTTCAGAGAATTAGAAAGTATGGACTAAAACTAAACAAAGATAAATGTCAGTTTGGTGTCACTGAGGTTACTTTTTAGGTGACAAGCTGTCCAGACATGGTGATGAGCCTGACAGAGGCAAAATCCAGGCAATCTTGCACATGCTATGTCCACAAGAAAGGTGTCATGAGGATCATGGGAATGGTGAATTTCATTGGGAAATTTATACCAAATCTCTCTGCAAAAATAGCAAACCTCAGAGAACTGTTGAATCACAAAACCGAATTTAAATCGACAAGTAAGCATGAACAAGAGTGAAAACAGCTCAAGTCCATTTTGACTACAGAACCTGCTCTTACTTCGATCTGTCCAGGAAAATCAAAATCTCCACAGATGCATCAAAAGATATAAGTTCTGTCGTACTCCAAGCAGATGCTGAAAACTGGAAAGCAGTAGCCTATGCACCAAGGACAATGACTCAGTCTAAATGCAGATATGCTCAGACTGAGAAAGAGTGTCTTGGATTTGTCTTTGGATTAGAATTTTTATTTTGCTTTATGCATTTGGCAGACGCTTTTATCCAAAGTGACTTACACTTATTACAGGGACAATCCACCCGGAACAACCTGGAGTTAAGTGCTTTGCTCAAGGACACAATGGTGGTGGCTGTGAGGATTAAACCAGCAACCTTCTGATTACCAGTTATGTGCTTTAGCCCACTACACCACCAATCCGAATCCAATTTGAAGGATTCCATGATTATGTGTATGAAGGCTGCAGAAGGTGATCTCAAACCTGAACAATGGCTGGGCTAAAGACTCATGCAAGCAATACTACAATGTCAGAGCTGAGCTCAATATAGCAAACGGTCTTCTCCTGAGGCAGAACAGAATAGTAATTCCGCTAAGTGCTAAGAAAAGAAATGCTCAAAAGGATACATGAAGGACAACTTGGCATTGAGGAGTGCAAAAGGAGATCCAAATATTCAATTTATTGGCCTGGAATTAATGCATACATTGAGAAAATGGACAGTGCATGTGAAATCTGTCTTAAGCATCAAAATAAACAAGCAAAAGAATAGAGTATCATTGGCAAAAAGTGAGTACCGACCTATTTCATCTCGATGGGAAGGATTGCCTGCTGGTAGGTAATTACTTTTCCATCTATCCAGAAATAGCTCTACTGTGCAATGATCAATGCTTCAAGTAAATGTGTCATACAGCACATGAAATACATATTTGCCAGGCGTGGCACACAAATGTTGTGATGAGTGACAATGGTCCATGCTTTAGCTCACTTTGATTTCAAGCATGTGACTTCAAGTCAAAGCATAATACAAACCAAGGCAGTGAAACAGAAACAAAAAGCTCTACAACAAAGACAGAAGGCAAGCTATGACAAACAAACAAGAAAGCTGATTCCTTTGGGGATTCAAGTAACTGGGACAGAAAAGATGTTGTTCTAGAAGAAGTGAGTCCTAGATCACACACAGTCAAGTTTTGAGAAGGAATCGCAGAAGTCTTCTTAAGACATCCGAAACAAACCAGAAATTGAATTATCATGAGAGTGAGGAAGTTTCAGTTTCATCTCAAGAAACAATGACAAGCACACAGAATTCATCATCTCAGCACAACAATGCTCATCCTGTAGTGACAAGTGATCAACCTTTGTTAAGAAGATCAAGAAGTACCACAAAGAAGCCTGTTAGGCTAGATTTATTAATACTTATACCACAACCACTAGATGACAGTAGTGTCTGATAGCAGTAAGAGCTTCCTAGAACTGACCAGAAACAGACAAGTAGAAGAATACAGAAAGAAAGTGCACATCCCTTTGCCCTACTCCCTCCGAAGGGCTGAGCACTTGAAGTGGGAACTCTGGAGGGAGCAGGGAACTTCCGTCTCATGTGTGGCTGTTTGGAACACCCTTGATGATAGGAGTAATGAAAGACATATGTCACTTCCACTTTATCTTTGCCCGAAACGAAGGGTTTAGACTAGCCTACAGTAAAAAATGGGCCCTGTTTTTGGAGTATCTCTCTGCTTATGGCTGTCTACTATCTTATGTATGAGGAAGAATTTAAACTGTGGAGGAGAAGTATTTGTTATACAAGGGTGTGGCAGTGGGGGCGTGGTCAAGCGCCCGTCCAAAGGGAGAAAGCGGTAAGGGCGCTTGCACCTGAGCTAAATTATGTCTAACACCTGTCTCTAATTGCAGTGAGTATGGGGAGAGCAGCATAAAAGGGCCACAACATCGCCAGTGAGGAAGCTTGAGACAGACGCCAGTCTAGTGTTGGCAACCCAGCAAGCTGTCTACGTCCACATTATTGTTCTCTATTTTGTAAAATACCTTGTGAGCACATTAAAGGCCCTTACCTGGGTGTAGAGAGAGAGCTGTCACCGTGTCCTTCTTTCCCGTCTTCACTGAACCCTTGTTACACTGGTGCCGAAACCCGGGAAAATTCACCGAACATGGAAGGTCGTCCCGTAGATTCCTCCCAGCTGGCCGAAGTCCTCCAGTCCCTCGCGGCATTACATCAGAACCACCAACAGTCTTTGCTTGAGCTCCGAGAGGACCAAGACCGGCGCTTCTTTGAGATCATGCGGGCTCAAGCAGAGGACCGGCACATCATCCGGAGCCTGCTCAGCCAGGAGGTCGCTCCCGCCACAGCCGCGACCCCGGACAATCGTTCTCCGTTGCCCCCCCCCACGTTACAGAAGATGGGGGCAATGGACGATCCGGAAGCATTTCTGGACCTGTTCGAACGGGCCGCCGAAATTTGGGGTTGGCCACACGATCAATGGGCAGCCCGCCTTGTTCCTCTTTTGTCCGGGGAAGCTCAACTTGCGGCTCAACAACTGCCCGCAACGAACCTCCTGGCCTACTCTGACTTAAGGAGAGCCATCATGCAACGGGTTGGTCGGAGTCCTGAGGAACATCGCCAACTTTTCCGAACCATGAAACTGGAGAAAGCCGACCGCCCGTTCGCGTTTGCCCAGCGGCTCCGTGATGCCTGCAGAAAATGGTAGCTAGCGGGGGACCGTGACGTCGAGGGACTGATCGATCAGGTGGTACTGGAACAGTTCATCCAACGATTGCCCAAGAAAACGGCGGAGTGGGTCCAGTGCCACCGCCCGGCGTCGCTGGAGGCGGCCGTTCAGCTCGCGGAGGATCACATGGCGGCGATCCCAAGGCTGGACGAGCCTTCTCTCTCTCTCTCTCTCCTCCCCCTTCCCCTGTGTTTTTTTCTACTTTCTCCCATCCCCCGCCCCCCTCTCGCTCTGTCTTCTCTCCAGGGTCCGTTCCTGCCCCCCGCAGGCGAGGAGTCTGGCAGAGACCGTCTACGGCAGCTCACTCCCCTTCCACAACATTTAACCGCTCTCCCCCTCAGGTGGGAGCGTCCGCCGACGCAGGTACGGGGGTGGCGCCTGGGCCGGCCTGTTGGAGGTGCGGGGACCCGAATCACCTCCGCGATCAGTGTCCGATGATGGAGGTGGGGACCGTGGTTCGGGTCTCCGATCCCCAGCATGCTGCCCCCGATCGGGCTGGAGCGTACCGGATTCCGGTAAGAATCCAGGGGGGTACACACCAAGCTTTGCTGGATACCGGTTGTAATCAGACCACAATCCATCAACGCTTGGTTCAACCCGGGGCTTTGAGCACAGCGAAGCGGGTAAGGGTGAGGTGTGTGCATGGGGATGTTCACAACTATCCGTTGGTGACCGTGCTGATCAAATTTCAAGGGAAAAAACACAGAGTGGAGGCAGCGGTTAATTCCCGCCTCACCCATCCTCTGATTTTGGGGACGGATTGGCCTGCATTTAAGAATCTATTAGGGAATATTTGTGAGGATGGCTCCTGCACTAAAATGGGGAGGTGTGCGATGTGCGATGCTTTGGCAGGGGAGGCGGAGCCAGGTCCGTCCTCGGCTGCTCCAAATCGAGATCACGAGGAGAGGGGTGAGGGCTTCGCCCCTCCCCTACGCAGGGAATTCCCTGACGAGGATTTCCCTTTGGAGCAGTCGCGCGACGAAACCCTTAAGCATGCCTTCGATCAGGTGAAAACGATCGATGGTCAGCGTCTTCGGCCAGACATCGCTCTCGCACATCCCTATTTTGCAATTATAAATGACCGGCTATATAGAGTGACGCAGGACACTCAGACCAAAGAAAATGTAACACAGCTTTTGATTCCACGGAGCCGCCGGGAAATGTTATTCCAGGCGGCTCATTATAATCCCATGGCAGGTCACCTAGGGGAAAGGAAAACACTTCTCCGTCTAATCGCCCGTTTTTATTGGCCGGGCATTAGCGGTGACGTCCGCAGGTGGTGTGCGGCGTGCCGCGAATGCCAGCTGGTAAACCCACCGGCCACCCCAAAAGCGCCATTGCGCCCTCTTCCCTTGATCGAGGTCCCCTTCGAAAGAATTGGAATGGACCTCGTCGGGCCATTAGAACGTACAGCACGCGGACATCACTTTGTGTTAGTCCTAGTGGATTACGCAACGCGATATCCGGAAGCAGTGCCGTTAAGCAACATCTCAGCACTTAGTGTTGCTACGGCACTCTTCAAAATAATCTCCCGGGTGGGGATTCCAAAAGAAATCCTCACCGACCAAGGCACAACATTTATGTCACGTACACTTCGCGAACTCTACGATCTGTTGGGTATTAAATCGATTCGCACTAGCGTGTATCATCTGCAGACAGATGGCCTAGTGGAACGTTTTAACAAAACCCTCAAAAACATGATTCGTAAGTTCGTGCACGAGGATGCTAAAAATTGGGACAGATGGCTCGACCCCCTGTTGTTTGCAGTGCGAGAGGTCCCGCAAGCCTCAACCGGCTTCTCTCCGTTTGAGCTGTTATATGGGCGTCGCCCGCGTAGCGTCTTAGATGTTTTACGGGAGGGCTGGGAGGAAGGACCTTCCAATAGCAAAAACGAAATTCAATACGTTCTTGACCTCAGAGCAAAACTTCACGCTTTGGGAAAACTAACACAAAAAAATTTGCTCCGGGCCCAAGAACGTCAACGCCGGCTGTACGACAGGGGAGCACAGCTAAGGGAATTTGCACCGGGAGATAAAGTCCTTGTATTACTCCCCACATCGAGCTCCAAATTACTCGCCAAGTGGCAAGGGCCCTTCGAGGTCACACGACGAGTGGGGGATCTCGATTATGAGATTAAACGAACCGATAGAGGAGACGCACGTCAAATTTACCACCTCAACCTCCTTAAATTATGGAGGGAGGCGGTCCCTGTATCGTTGGCCACGGTGATTCCAGAGAGGGCGGAGCTCGGACCGGAGGTAAATCCAAAACCTGATCTCAATGCCCCGGTCATTTGTGGAGACCACCTCTCCCCGTGCCAACGATCAGAGGTGGCCAGGTTGCAAAAGGAGTTTGCTGACGTGTTTTCTCCCCTACCGGGTCGCACGAACCTCATTGAACACCACATCGAGACCGAGCCGGGAGTGGTCGTTCGTAGCCGCCCTTATCGTCTCCCCGAGCATAAAAAGAAAATTGTTCGGGACGAATTGGATGCCATGCTTGATATGGGCGTAATAGAAGAGTCCCACAGCGACTGGTCTAGCCCGGTCGTTCTTGTTCCCAAGAGCGACGGGTCAGTGCGATTCTGTGTGGACTATCGAAAAGTCAACGCGGTGTCTAAATTCGACGCGTACCCAATGCCCTGGGTTGATGAACTGCTCGATCGGTTAGGTACTGCTCGCTTTTATTCGACCCTAGATTTGACGAAGGGTTATTGGCAGATCCCCTTGACACCAATCTCCCGCGAAAAAACAGCCTTCACTACGCCGTTCGGATTACACCAATTCGTGACACTCCCGTTCGGTTTGTTCGGGGCCCCAGCCACGTTCCAGCGTCTGATGGACCGTGTCCTCCGCCCGCACTCCGCTTACACCGCTGCCTACCTAGATGATATTATTATCTATAGTAATGACTGGCAGCGGCATATACAACATCTGAGGGCGGTCCTGAAGTCGCTGCGGCAGGCGGGGCTCACGGCAAACCCTAAAAAGTGCGCGATTGGGCGTGTGGAGGTGCGGTATCTGGGGTTCCACTTGGGTCATGGCCAGGTGCGTCCCCAAATTGATAAGACCGCGGCGATTGCGACTTGCCCTAGGCCCAAGACCAAAAAGGGGGTGAGGCAGTTCCTGGGGCTGGCTGGCTATTATAGGAGGTTCATCCCTAATTATTCGGACGTCACCAGTCCGATGACTGACCTCACTAAAAAGGGGGCTCCAGATCCGGTCCAGTGGTCGGAGCAGTGCCAACAGGCATTCACACGAGTTAAAGCCGTACTCTGTGGGGGGGCGCTTTTGTATTCTCCTAATTTCTCTCTCCCTTTCCTATTACAGACGGACGCTTCAGACAGAGGGCTGGGGGCCGTACTCTCGCAGGTGGTGGAGGGGGAGGAGCGCCCCGTGCTGTTCATTAGTAGAAAGCTCTCCTTAAGGGAGACTAAGTACAGCACCGTTGAGAAAGAATGTCTGGCTATCAAATGGGCGGTCCTCACGCTCCGCTACTACCTGCTGGGGCGGGCCTTCACTCTCTGCTCGGATCACGCCCCACTGCAGTGGCTCCACCGCATGAAGGATACTAACGCCCGGATCACCCGTTGGTATCTGGCTCTCCAGCCTTTTAAGTTCAAGGTGGTCCACAGACCGGGGGTGCAGATGGCTGTCGCCGACTTCCTTTCCAGAAATGGGGGGGGCGTGGTAGGCAGGCCGGATGATGCCCCGGCCTGAGTCGGGCGGTGGGGGTATGTGGCAGCGGGGGCGTGGTCAAGCGCCCGTCCAAAGGGAGAAAGCGGTAAGGGCGCTTGCACCTGAGCTAAATTATGTCTAACACCTGTCTCTAATTGCAGTGAGTATGGGGAGAGCAGCATAAAAGGGCCACAACATCGCCAGTGAGGAAGCTTGAGACAGACGCCAGTCTAGTGTTGGCAACCCAGCAAGCTGTCTACGTCCACATTATTGTTCTTTATTTTGTAAAATACCTTGTGAGCACATTAAAGGCCCTTACCTGGGTGTAGAGAGAGAGCTGTCACCGTGTCCTTCTTTCCCGTCTTCACTGAACCCTCGTTACAAAGGGTTATAGTGCTTGTCCGAGTGTTTGAACATGTAATATGTTCTGATCGACAACCTTTCTTTAAAATATATTGCGAGGACACGCCACTCAGGGTCACGTGATCATAAACGGTCGAATTACTTCCTCGAAGTGTCCATTGCATGTACCCTTCACTAACGGCCTTGTGGAAGGGCCCTTCGTGGAGGGATTTAGTTGCTTACTTTTGTTTGGAATAGCCATTCATGTGGCGTCCCCTTCCCGCAGTGCCCTTCAAGGGTGCAAAAACACCATTTGGAATTCGTCCGCAATCCGCAATATTCTCAGCGAGTCCACTGTATCTCGCCATGGGGTTTAATTTTCGGTTGGCTAGCAGAAACGCGATTGGTTGGCGTTTTGTGAGTAGCTGGTCACAGTTGGTTAGATTCTTGCTTTTAAAATGTTGTAAGATGTCTTTAAATTGTCCCGGACAGTGTGTGCAGTTAATGGTTATCCTATTAATCAATGGAAACTAAAGTTTTATGTAAAACAGCAATTTTATGATCAGAAACCACTTGCTAAGTACAGCGCTTCTTCCATCGGCTGCCTACAGAAGGATTGACTTTGGAACGTCTGTTTGAAAAAGCTTGGAATACATTTTTGTGTGCTTTTTTTCACTTTATTGGCAAGAAGTCAAGAGCGGGGATTGCTTATATTATCTACCATTACGTTCCGGTTACGATAGAGGACCAGAAACGGAGCGCAATGAGTTAAATAAACGATAGCATTATTGTGCTAACAGGCATGTGTACATGTGCTGAAAGTTCATTAGACATTTTGAGAGTCTGTTCATTTCAATTCAGGGTTGGCCTTTGTGAATGCTTCACGTGTTTTGAAATAGCATTATTACGGAGTATATAAAGGAACTGTGTGAGTAGTGATGATGTTTTCAGCTCTTCATGCTGTGATGCTAAATGGATCAATTCTACAGTGGAAGACGATCATTTTTAGATGAGACATCAATTGTATTATGATTTACCTCTCTCCCTCATTTTACCTGCCTGCAATTCACTTTCTTTTGAGTGTTTTTGCTGAATGTGCAGGTCTTCCTTTAAGGGGAAAAGGTGATTTGGAAAACAGTCTGGATATTCGTTCAGTATCAATTACATTTATTTGTACAGTGCTTTTAATAATATATACTGGTTTATAGTTGCTTTACAGCGAACTTTTGTGTACAATATTTATAATGTATATGTTCAAATAATTGTGTATATTTGTTGTTCTTCTTCTACAGTGCAGTTTATTGTGTGGCTGCTCAGACATCTTTATTTCCTACACAAGAACAATAAATTCAATCGTTCAAGAGGATCAGTTGTTCAGTCAACACTAAAACATTTTATGTAGGTTATAGCATTTTGATACGGAGATTATGTATGTAAGCAACAATTATAAAGCTAGATTGAGCTTACTACACAGTCATCTCCCACAAAATAATTGTATTTTGTCCGAAAAACAGCAACGGGACAGTCCTGTATGACACGAGCATCCTGCTGTTTAGACCACCCCTGTATGTGCAGTAAGTACATCATCTCAGTTCAACAAACTCTTCAGGTTCTGACTAGACTCAATATGTGCTTTAAAAAAACATAATTATCTACAGTTCTCAAAACATGTCCAACACTACAGCTGTGAAGGCGCTAATAGGCTACATCTCTTTTCAGGTTATTCTGCTCAGGTTCTTTCATCGATGGATAAAGACTCTTTTTTTGTGATATTTTGCCATCATTGTGAAACCTATAATCATTAACAGATCAGTAGGGAAGGCCAATATCGCCTCGCTATAATTCTGTGATCATTTGTTATCAAGTTTCTGTAATTTTTAATGGTGCAGTATTACATAACATAATGAATGTTTACACTTAACCGGAAGTCCCGCCCACATCGCGTCATGGGACTATTGTGGATGCATGTGATGAAGCCCTTGTTAAGAATAAACAAGACTCTGCATGCAAGTTTTCTTAGTGTGTTTATAGAATAAACACTACAACAACCGCTCTCCCAAATGCACAACAACACTGTACCCTAAACTCGACCAAACACTCTCCCACTCAAGAGCTCTCACCAGACACTCTCTCTCCAAAAACTCCCACAAACACTTTTCAACAATACTCTCACACAGTATGTTTGTGTTTGAGTCAGTGTGAGAGCGTGGGGGGCTTGTATACTGTACATGTGTGGGCACATAGCGCATAGGGAATGTGTATGTGTGTACCTTGGCACTGCTGTCTGAGTGGCGTCTGGTAACGGCCTGTAACTGCGTCATCCACAGCTGTTGTTCGGTAGCATCCACCGCTGGAACACAGGAATGACATGGAAATATGACAGAGAGAGAGAGGGTGACGAGAGAGGAAAATGAAAATCAAGGAAAGTGAGAAAATACTTATATCATGTAACCATGGAAACCACATAGAAGATGCATTAATATTTTAGATGCATGTCGTAAACGCATACAAAACATATGGACAGAATAGGCACATGAACTGTTAGAACAGCCAGAACTGCAAAACAAGCCGCTCACTGTTTCCTCAAGAGCGTTCGATGTTTCTTTGCAATGAGGACACCAGAGCTTAAGTCTGCATGAACTGGTGTATGACCAGAAACATTAATGAGAAACAGACCAGCAATCTGTAAGCAGACCAAGAGCAGTTCTGGTTCACCAGCTGCCCGTTAGCCTCTCGAGAGAAACGCTTCACCCAGAACACAAACCAAACAAACGTCCACACAGTACTCCACATTTTAGCTGTACTATCCAATAAGCAGCAGTGGGAAAATTATTATCAAGGTGGATGCAGCGGATATAAATCCAATATCTCTCTCATTAGAACCTACAGTATATTTCCTCACTACAATCACCATTACAATCAATGTAATATGTTGAAGCTTATGAACTATTGCAGCCTATTCAGAGTGCTTGATCAGGGAGTAACCTTCCCTCTCTATTAGCAATTAAAACAAGCTCCTGCTATAATTAATCCGATGATGCTTCTGTAATGAGCAGTAGATGGACTGATGGTAATTAGCAGAGGTTCTTTTTAACATGACAACGAGTGTTGAAGGTGAACAAGAGCCCTGATGACATGGAAATTATCATTCCAGAGAGCAACTTTGCAACTGTTTATTATAAAATTGATAGTTCTGTCGCTGTATAGCCGATATCTCCGCATACCTGCAAATGCACAACAAATTAATTCTATATTAGTACGCCAAGTTGCTGCACAACATCAATTGAAATATCCAGCATAATTATTAGGAAGTTGCATCATTTATAGATTGCAGACGCTTTTACCCACTTAGTTAGACTTCTAGTGCCCTTATTACAGGGACAATCCCTCTTGCGCAACTTGGAGTTAAGTGTGAGTCAAGGACGCAAGGATTGATCCGGCAACCTTCTGCTTACCAGTTGTGTGCTTTAGCCCACTATGCTACCACCACCACATTACCTGGCAACCATTGCTTGAAGCATTCTGCAATTACATGTAGACTTATGCAGAGGCAGAGTATATATAGTGATTATTATTAACACATAAACACTAGTTTCTTCAAATGGTAAATGGTCTGCACTTATATAGCACCTTTTTAACCTAAGCGGTATTCAAAGCGCTTTACACTGTGACTTATTCACCCACTCTACCACCTGAGCCACAGTCGCCCCTATATCTTTATATTACTGCTGATGCATCACGTCCCCTCACAGAGATTGTGCAGGTGTCTGTAGTGGGGCTGATGGGTAATGACACAGATCTGATTGGTCTGTTTAATAATAATACACTCAAATTACAACTCACAGAATCAAATCAAGTGACTCTAACAGTCACTCATTTTCCCACCATATTGGCAGTTCTACAGAGTGAAACATGCCGTCTGTTTTGTTTTCACTCGCAGTTTACATTTCTTCACAGTTTCTCCTTATGGTCCAGCAGACCGAAAAACACAGAACTATTTCATGTTCCAATTTCACACAGTCTACAGCAATAGCAACCTAGTGAGCTGTCTCCCTGACTTCTTCCAACATACAAGATATCTATTAAGGGGCCATTCTTGCAGTGTTTTAGGCGCCATATCACACCTGCGCTCCGGTCCTGAGTTTGATGTTAGCATGTTGCTAGGATAACAGTGCATTACTCTAATTAAACATAAAATAGCCCATTTGTAATTACTTAACTACTTTTTATAACTTTCCATTATTTACTTAAACATCATCTTTCGTCTTTAGAGAATTATTCTCAACTTGTCCACCATCTTGGATGGGTTTGTTTCACTGAGCTCATCGCAATGATTCTGAGATTGATTTTTACACAGAGGATACACGCAATGCTGCCTCAGAATTTGGTTTTAGAGGGAGATATCAGGTGTCAAATAAGTGATGAGTAAAGAAAAAAACACAAAAGCAGAATATGAGTTTAAAACTACCTCTGAGTTTGAAGAGCTCCCCATTGGCTGAGCTGACAATGAACATGTATGGCGCCTCATCGCTCGAGAATACAGATGCACCAATCAGAGGGAGAGATCCTCTGGGCTTTTGGCTCCGCCCCTGTTCATTCACAAAATACTGCAGCTGAGCCAACTCCGAGTCCAACACAAAATACCTGCAGAGTCAGACAGAAACATAGACACCAATCAAAATTAAACATGGCGGCACGTCAATAACATAAAAACTTTGGTATTATTGATGTGTTGCCATGTATGATATAGGCTCAATATGCAGGCGTTAATCAGTTATATGATTATTTATTGGTGTGAATGACGACTTAAATTTCTGTTCATCTAACAGAGTGATCGTATGGCTTCAAAAGACAACATTACATAACATTAATGCATTTGTCAGACGCTTTTATCCACAGTGCACTTATTACAGGTACAATCCCACAGAGCAACCTGGAGTTAAGTGCCTTGCTCAAGGATACAATAGTGGTGACTGCAGGGATTAAACCAGCAACCTTCTGATTACCAGTTGTGTGGTTTAGCCGACTACACCACCACATATGAAAGCAAAGCGAGCAGAAAGACACAGTTGACGTGTCTCACAGGAGTTTAAGGAGCTCTGTGAGCATTGAGCTCAAATCATCGTTTCCATCTAATGACACTCATTACACACCACAATCCCTCTGGCAAGTGCCGCCACTCAAATCCCCAACTCACACAAATAAGGGTGTAAATGAGACTGAAACTCACAGCTCAGCTCTGCTGCCTGATTACACCACACAGAAAACTGCTCATGAAAGCAGCTACACAACAGAAAAGGCAAAACCAAAATTGAAGAACTCATTTACAGCTTGTTCGAGCATGACAACGAGAGAGAGAGAGAGAGAGAGAGAGAGAGAGAGAGAGAGAGAGAGAGAGAGAGAGAGAGAGAGAGGCATAGAAGGTCAAAAAAGCAACTTCTCAACTGTTATTGCATGATGAGGAATCACAAACGGTGCAGGACGAGTTACACACTAAACATTTAATATTTTGTGTTAGAGGGTTGTTAAAATCAAGCCTGAGCAATGATAACAGTGATAGAAATATGAAGGAAGGAAAGTCTGAAGGAAAGACGGAAGAGGGAAAGGACAGAAGAAAATAATGAAGGACAGATGAATGGACAGAAAAAAAGGAAATAAGGAAAGCAGGAAGATGGAATGTAAAATGGAAGGAATGATGGAAGGACATATGGAAAGAAGAAAATAGGAAAGATAGAATAAACAAAGAACAGATGCAAACAGAAGGAAATAGCAAAAAAGGAAGAAGGGAAGAATGGATGGAAAAAGGAAATAAGAAGGAAGAAAAGAAGGAAGCAAGGATGCAAGGAAGCAAAGGACAAACAGATGGAGAGAAGGAAATAGGAAGGCAGGAAGAAGAAATTGAAGGAAAAAAGGAGGAAAAAAGAAGGACGAATTGATGAAAAGAAGGAAATATGAAAGATGGAAGAGGAAGGAAAGAAGGTAGAAAAGCAGGAAGGATGGATTGACAGATGGATGGAAGGAAGGAAGGATGGATGGATGGATGGACAAAGGAAATCGAAAAGAAGGATAGATGGAAGGAAAAAAGGAAGGTAGGAATGAAAGTAAGGAAGGAAAGGGCGGGCAGTCAGAAAGAAGGACGGACATACGGACAGAAGGAAATAGGAAAGAAGGAAGTCATGAAGGAGAAATGGAAGGAAGAAAATAAAATAAGAAGGAAGGAAAGGAAGAAGGACGGATGGACAAAAGAAGCAAAGACAATTGAAAAGAAGGAAGGACAGATGAAAGAAGGAAATAGGAAAGAAGGAAGTCATGAAGGAGAAATGGAAGGAAGAAAATAAAAATAAGAAGGAAGGCAAAAAGAAAGATGGACGGATGGATGGATAAAAAAGAAATAGGAAGGAAGTAAATGAAGAAGGACAAACAGATGGAGAGAAGGAAGGAAAGGAAGAAGGACAGATGGACAAAAGAAGCAAAGACAATTGAAAAGAAGGAAGGACAGATGGAAAGAAGGAAATAGGAAAGAAGGAAGGCAGGAAGGAGAAATAGAAGGAAGAAAAGAATGAAGGAGGAAAGAAATGAGGATGGACGGATGAATAAAAGGAAATAGGAAAGATGGATGGAAAAACAAAATAAGAAAGAAAGAAGAAAGATGGATGGATAAAAAAGAAATAGGAAAGATGGAAGAAAAGAAGGAAGAAGGGAAGAATGGATGGAAAAAGGAAATATGAAGGAAGGATGGAAGGAAGGAAAGGAAGAAGGACAAACAGACAGAGAGAAGGAAATAGGAAGGCAGGAAGAAGAAAGAAAAGAAAAAGGAGGAAAAAGAAGGACGAATTGATGAAAAGAAGGAAATAGGAAAGATGGAAGAGGAAGGAAAGAAGGAAGAAAAGCAGGAAGGATGGATGGAAAAAGGAAATACGAATGAAGGAAAGATGGAAGGGTAAAAGAAAGGTAGGAAAGAAGAATGGATGAAAGGAAGAAGGACAGATGGAGGGAAAGAAGGAAGGACAGCCGGAAAGAAGGAAATAGGAAAAAAGGAAAGATGGATTGAAAGAAAGAAGGAAGACAGGAAGGGAGGTAAGGAAGGATAGAAGGAATGATGGAAGCAACAAAGGAAGGAATGATCGAAAGGAAGGACAGATGGCTGGATGGATGAAGGAAATAGGAGGGCAGGAAATAAGAATGGACAGAAGGAAAGATTGTAAAAGGAGAGATGGATGATGGAAAGACAGAATGAATAAAAGAAAAAGGAAGGAGTAAGCAGGAAAGGAAGGAAGGATGGAGAGTGCTTTGAGGATTTGTATCTGTCATTGGCTGGTGTCATTGTGCTTACACGCAGGTCTCTCTCTCTCTCTCTCTCTCATCACCAGCATGCCAGAACAAACTTTATACACACACACACACACACACACACACACACACACACACACACACACACACACACACACACAGCAAGATCCTAAAACAGGCACAAAGCAAATGATCATTTCTTATATCTATCTTTTGAAATATGACCTCAACATTTTTGGTACAAAGAGCATCATTCTTTCTGTCCACGAGGGGACACTTCCTGTTTATTCAGACTGAAACTGAATGCTGTCTGAGCTCAAACCTTCAGATGTTTATCAGCTCAAACCTGCATCGATAACTGAAGTCAAGTACAGACTTTCATTCAATTATCAGCCCATATTTGGCCAGTTTGAGATGATCCGCAGTGGTCCATGAACGCTTGGCTGATTCCCAGTCACAATAAAATGCTGTCTAATTAGACAGCTCACTAAGTTTGGGAGCTATTGAGATGACCAGCAGATATTAAGCATACTGAAATCTTTAACAGGGACTAAAACGGATAATGCAAACAATGAGCTCATTACCTCCACACACTCTAATGACTGCTTACATCACGAAATTGCTTCTGTGTAAATTTAAACAGGCTCCTGTTAATTCCGAACACTGGGTCATTAAGGAAGTCAAACTCTTTTCCATTTCAGGAAGTCAGTGCTCAGCTGAGAGCTTTTATGGTGTCAGTAATCTTGCACTGAACAATGTCAAATGTGCATAACCGGCTACATCATACATGCGGTGAGAGACCACATACAGGCGAGTGGCGCTGGACCACCCAATCATAGCTGGCACAATATATAGGCTTGAAAATAATGATTAAAAAGTGCATGTTGTGAATCTATCAATTGATTTGAAATCTATCCGCCGATAAATCGGTTTTCTGCCTCTACCACCACCACCTTAGTTATTGGTATCAGCATAATCAACTATCGGTCGACTATAAATCAACAATTTGAGTAAAAGGTTGCAAAAATTCCATGGCTTTTAAGTCCAAAATATACTTTGGATTTCCATGTGCCAGTACATCCCGTGCAATGCAACATTCGACGTGCAAAGATCTCTATAAAAACAAGGCTGTCCGCGAACGGGCCGCATCTTCTAGCATCGTCGGCGGGTGTTGTTTCACCTTACTAAAAGGCTATCGCGAAGTAGTCGCAGCACGCATGCGTCGTGAGCATCTATATAGGCTTGCGGTCAAGAAGGAAAATCGGATCAAAGAGTTAACATGGTCAATGTCGCAAATTTACTTACATTTGTCTAGTGATATAGAAATAGTGGATTTTGGGGAGAACAACAACTAGGGTCATCATGTTCATTGATGAATAAATACATGAGATTCTGCACTTTTTCTTACCACGCGCCCCATTGAGAGCGAGAACCACTAATCACGACCACGAGGAGGTTACCCCATGTGACTCTACCCTCCCTAGCAACCGGGCCAATTTGGTTGCTTAGGAGACCTGACTGGAGTCACTCAGCACACCCTGGATTCAAACTCACGACTCACGACTGAGATACCCAGGACCACGAGATTCTGCACTATTTCTACGTGTCTTTTCACTTGCTCTTTACATCTCCAGCCTTCAGGCATCTGTCACTTCTGTGTGCTCTGACCCACAATCAGACCTGTTCAAGTCCATGTAATGATGCATACAATGATATGAAGGACAAACTGCAATCCTAGAACAACCTTATAGACCAAAAGAGCATGGTGAATTTGCTTTTTTTTAGTAAGAATGTGCATATTTCATAGTTTATATTTATTTTAAGTAGATGTGTGGCCTATAGTTAACACAGACACTTGGAGACAGGTGAGCAAAATCTGTATTTACTATATGACTCATAGCAGTGGAAACTACTTCTGCAAATCATTAACTTTTATAGATGTTTACTGAAGAGTGTGCACTAGAAAGAAGCTCAGTATGAAGCTGCAAAATATGACTGTTATTTAAATGTGTGTATCAACATTTACATTTATGCATTTGGCAGACACTTTTATCCAAAGTGACTTACAGTGCACTTATTACAGGGACAATCCCCCCCGGAGCAACCTGGAGTTAAGTGCCTTACTCAAGGACACAATGGTTGTGGCTGTGGGGATCGAACCAGCAACCTTCTGATTAGCAGTTATGTGCTTTAGCCCACTACACCACGGCCACATCCATGTCATCTGGTCATGGTTGACAAGCATCTATATCTACAGCAAAACAAATCCTATATTGACATAACCTGAAAGGCTGCTCAGCCAGGAAGAAGCTGCTGGTCCAAAACCACCAAACTGCCAAACTGCAGTTTGCAAGTGCACATGGTGACAAAGATCTTACTTTTGGAGAAATTTTCTCTGGTCTGATGAAACACAAATGTACCTGTTTGGCCATAATGGCTATTGATATGTTTGGAGGGAAAAGGGCGAGGCTCGCAAGCTGAAGAACAGCATCCCAACCGTGAATCATGGGGGTGCAGCATCATGTTGTGGGGGTGCTTTGCTGCAGGAGGGACTGGTGCACTTCACTAAATAGATGACATCATGAGGAAGGAAAATTATGTGGATATATTGATGCAACATCTCAAGACATCAGCCAAGAAGTTAAAGCTCTGTTGCAAATGGGTCTTCCAAATGGACAATGACCCCAAGCACACCTCCAATGTTGTGCAACAAAGTCAAGGTATTGGAGCGGGCATCACAAAGTCCTGACCTTAATTTGATAGAACATTTGTGTGCAGAACTGAGAAAGCATGTAAGAACAGAAAAGGTGTGTGCGAGCAAGGAGGTCTACAAATCTGACTCAGTTGCACCAGTTCTGTCTGGAGGAATGGGACAAAATTCCAACAACTTATTGTGAAAAGCTTGTGGAAGGACCCCCAAAACATTTGACCCAAGTTAAACAATATAAAGGCAATACTACCAAATACTAACAAAGTGTCTGTAAACTTCTGACCCACTGGGAATGTGATGAAAGAAATTAAAGCTTAAATAAATCATTCTCTCGACTGTTATTCTGACATTTCACATTCTTAAAATAAAGTAGTGATCCAAACTGACCTAAGACAGGGAATGTTTTCCACAATTAAATGTCAGAAATTGGGAAAAACAGAGTTTAAATGTATTTGGCTAAGGCGTATGTACACTTCTGACTTCAACTGTATATACGATCAGCAACAATATTATAACCACCTGCCTAATATTGTGTAGGTCCCCCCGTGCTGCCAAAACAGCCCCAACCCGCATCTCAGAACAGCATTCAGTGATAATTTTCTTCTCACCACAATTGTACAGAGTGGTTATCTGAGTTACCGTAGACTTTGTCTGTTCGACCCAGTCTGGCTATTCTCTGTTGACCTCATCAACAAGACATTTCAATCCACAGAACTGACGCTCACTGGATGTTTTTTTGGTTTTGGCACCATTCGAAGTAAATTCTAGAGACTGTTGTGTGTGAAAATCCCAGAAGATCAGCAGTTACAGAAATACCCAACAGACGATTTAAGTCGAAAGGTCTGGTCATTTGAGAAAGACCAAAGTCCATGAGAGTTCATAACTAACCCTTGTCTAGTTATCTGTCTTGAAATGTGATTTACCAACTGAGTTGGTGTTGAATAGATCACTATTTATCATTAAACTGAAATCAAATCTGTTAGCATTGATGTTTGGTGGTTGGAGGAAGGGCTTTCTAAATCATGGAATGGTCGGCTCTCTCGTTGTTCATGCCATGCACACATCTGAGCAAACCAACAGAGATTAGCATTGTTTAAATAAGATTGGGACAGGAGCTATATGTGCTCTTAGATTAGATTAGATTAGATTAGATTAGATTCAACGTTATTGTCATTGTGCAGAGTACAGGTACAGAGCCAATGAAACGCAGATAGCTTCTCACCAGAGGTGCAAATAGCAATACATACAGTATATATAAATATATATGAGTATATGCAATAAAGTATTTCATGGAGTGCAAAGATATGTTCAATGCAAATGTCTATGAATACAGTACAAGGTGCAAATGAAGAAGTAAACACTGAAGGTGCACTGTACAGAATGAGGTATAATATATGTAAATATATATCTAAATGGCCAGTGACCATAACAGTGCAAGTGGCACCAAGAGGTTGAAATAATGTGCAAAGAAATGTGCAGTAGTCCGAGTGGGATGCAGTGTTCAGCGCCTGAGTTTAGAGTTCAGTAGGCTGACAGCTGAGGGAAAGAAACTGTTCTTGAGTCTGCTGGTGCGACAGCGAAGACTCCTATAGCGTCTCCCAGATGGGAGAGGTGTAAACAGACCATGGTTGGGGTGAGAGGTGTCTTTGATAATGCTTCTCACCCTCCTTAGGCAGCGTTTGTGGTGTATGTCTTTGATGGAGGGTAGCTGAACATCAGTGATGTATCGGGCAGTTTTCACCACCCGCTGGAGTGCCTTCTGGTCTGAGACTGTGCAGTTGCCATACCACACTGTGATGCAGTTTGTTAGGATACCTTCAATAATGCAGCGGTAAAAGTTCAGCAGGATGTGGGGGGGCAGGTGAGCTTTCCTTAGCTTCCTAAGGAAGTAAAGGCGTCATTGTGCCTTTTTGATCAGAGTGGAGGTGTTGTAGGTCCAGGAAAGATCCTCAGAGATGTGGACACCCAGGAACTTGAAGCTAGTCACACGGTCCCACTTCATCCCCATCAATGTAGATGGGTGTGTGTGTGTGGCCCTTCCTAGTCCGCCAGTAGACCACAATCAGCTCCTTGGTCTTCAGGGTGTTGAGTGTGAGATTGTTGTTGGCACACCACACAACCAGGTGCTGTACCTCTTCCCTGTAGGCCGTCTCATCGTCGCCGCTGATCAGGTCTACCACCATAGTGTCACCTGCAAACTTGATTATGGAGTTGGAGACATGCTCAGGTATGCAGTCGAGGGTGAAGAGGGAGTAGAGGATTGGACTCAACACACAGTCCTGTGGTGCACCAGTGTTCAAAGTGAGGATGGAGGAGTTGTGGTTGCTGATCCTAACAGACTGAGGTCTGTTAGTGAGAAAGTGGACATGGAAACTTTTTAAACGGAGCCCAGATATCCTTGAGCCACTTAATAACTATTTAAAGATGCTGAACGTATGATGCACGGATTGACGGTCTCGGACGCGGAGGCAACTGAGATTCGTCCTCCGCCACCCGGATTGAGGCGAGTCACTACACCACCACGAGGACTCAGAGCACATTGGGAATTGGCGTTCCAAATTGGGGAGAAAATTAAAAAGAGTGACTCTTCCAGGAGCAATCATTTGTAGGGACAAACACAAAACACCGTCAGATATATGACAATACAATAATGCAATAAGCATGAACTAAACTACACAAGCACATGACACCCCAACGTACATAAGTGATATTAAAATATAATGGAATGTGATGGTCATGCAGGGACTTCTGGGAACACCTGATTATCGTTTTCACCATAAAATTACATATATTGTAATTTCTCAAATATTTAACTGTAAATGATATGGTAACTAACCATTACACACTACAACTTTAAACTATATTTAAACAGGAATTTTCTCTCTCTAGACAATATTAAGGAGAAAAGCTGGTTGAGTCACTTTCACCGGCACCACAAACACAAACTGCTGTCAAACAGAGTCTGACTGACAGCTCTGCTGAATACACAGTAAAATGAGCACGCGTGTGTGTGTGTGTGTGTATCATGGGGCAAGACTGAACTCAAAAACATTGTACTGCCAACATCCAAATGTCAACCATTTAGACATCTCGCTCGCGGTGCTAAAAATACCACCCCTTAGGATAGGTGAAAAAAACGAATTTTATCTTTTGAATAGCTAAATGTG
>JAVLUX010000041.1:28636200-28638700 GCA_032164185.1 Moxostoma hubbsi
CTCTCTTGTGCAAATATTCCTGAATATCACTTCATCTCTGAATCGCTTGTGTAACTTGCAACAAGTCTGAACACTTTGAGTGTTTGTTCAGTGTCTAGTAACAGAATAATATAATGACTTTGGGTACAAAGAGCTACAATGAATGGTTAAATATATATTTAGTATTTTAATTATTCACTTTAGATAAAAAAAAAAAACTCCAGTTAAATGATATGTAGAATCATTAAATTAGTGAGTATCCAGAAGTTTAGATCAAATACAAGAATTCACAATCATGAACCCAGAATATGAACATGCATGAGTCCAAAACTCTACTAATGAGTATATGTGAGTATATGAATAGTATAGTATTCATTAAGAATAGTAATAAATTATATAATAAATTAAGTACATTAGTATGAATAAGCATGAAAGCATTAAAGAATGTGCATACTGTAAATGTGAGTGTGAACTATATGGGTACATTACGCTATATCAAAGATCCTTCAAAACAAGTATCGGAAAACTACACCATGCATTAGATAAAACTATAAAATAAATCAATCAAATATAATATGGACCTAAAATATTGTGTATAACTAAAACAAACAAACAAATAAACAAATAAATAAAATATAACATGGACCTAAAATATAGTGTATAAATAAAACAAACAAACAAATAAACAAACAAATAAATAAAAAATATAATATGGACCTAAAACATAATGCATAACTAAAACAAACAAACAAATAAACAAATAAACAAACAAATTAAAAAAATATATAATATGGACCTAAAACATAATGCATAACTAAAACAAACAATCAAATAAATAAATAAACAAATAAAATTTCATATGGATCTAAAATATAGTGCATAACTAAAACAAATAAACAAATAAATAAAATACTATATGGATCTAAAATATAGTGCATAACTAAAACAAATAAACAAATAAAATTTCATATGGATCTAAAATATAGTGCATAACTAAAACAAATAAACAAATAAATAAAATACTATATGGATCTAAAATATAGTGCATAACTAAAACAAACAAACAAACAAATAAATAAATAAACAAATAAAATATAATATGGACCTAAAATATTGTGCACAACTAAAACAAATAAACAAATAAATAAAATACTATATGGATCTAAAATATAGTGCATAACTAAAACAAACAAACAAACAAATCAACAAATAAAAAATATAATATGGACCTAAAATATAGTGCACAAATAACAACAAACAAACAAACAAATAGACAAATAAATAAAATATAATATGGACCTAAAATATAGTGCATAACTAAAACAAACAAACAAACAAACAAATAAACAAATAAATAAAATATAATATGGACCTAAAATATAGTGCATAACTAAAACAAACAAACAAATAAATAAAATATAATATGGACCTAAAATATAGTGTATAAATAAAAAACAAACAAGCAAAAAAAATAAAAAATAAGAAAAAATCCTAAATTATAAATAAAATGTGGACCTATAATATTTGTTAAGATGAAGGAATTGTGCCACACATTTATTCGGGCACTGTAGCGTACGGGGCCGTTCACACCGAACACGTCCTTGGGATTAAAACAAATAAATATAATATAATATAATATAATAACGCTATTCGCAACGCCACCAATAGAGCAGACGCGTTTTTAAATGTGCAAGTTCTTTTGAACTTGACGTGGCGTCTAAAAAACGCTGAAAAAAGAACAGCGAGACGCGGTGTAGCGACGTGTAGCGCGTGCTTACGGTGAAATATGAACAGCGCGGACGGACGCAAAAACGCGTTCGGTGTGAACGACCACTAAGATGCCACGAGTTGAGTCCAATCTAAACTTGCTCGAGTAATGACCCGGGATCGGTCGTGTTCGGTACCTGTTCTGCCAGCCTTGGATGAGGTTGGTGTATTTGCTGAGCACTCCCTCCGTCCTGCGCTTGTGTCCGGGCTGCAGCGGCGCGATCTTCCCCAGCGGAACTGCACCCGGACCGGGAGAACCGAGCGAGGCCGAGCCCGTCCGACCCGCGTCCCTTCTCTCGACGCTCGCTTTAGCGGCGGACTGCGTCTTCTCCATCGCGCTGTTCGTGTCTATCCCGATTTTCGCTTCCCTCTGACCGATGCCATCCTCCCAGTCGCTCTCCCTGTCTCTAATTTTCCAGCGTGTTTCTATTGGAAATCTCAAAGTGACACTCCCCTCCAACCCGGATATTACAAACCCGTCTGAACGCGTCTCATCGCGGCAGTGAGCGTTTAGCGACGCGTGCGTGACGCGCAGCCTCTCGTCCAACCCGCGTCCTGACTGTGTGCGTCTCCCGCAGGACTGCAACACTCCGGAGTAGCACAAGAACCCTTTTAGGTGTGAAACAGTAAGTTTGAGGATTCATAAAGAACAGCAGCCTAGTGCGAAACCTCCTTCATCTCAGGGAACCGTTACATGTAACCGGAGACATTTTCCATCTCAGTTTTTGTCCCGTCATCGGCCTCCAAAGAATGT
>JAVLUX010000041.1:28641200-28661200 GCA_032164185.1 Moxostoma hubbsi
AGCATTCCCCATTCTAGCATGCATGAAACAAACAGCATCAGACTTTCTCCATCCGTCTTTTCGTATGATACAGAAATGCACCCATGTTTGAAGCATCTTAGCGAGTCACTAAATCAATTTCAGCCATGCTGAGAAATGGACCTACAGCACAGAGTCGATGGACCTGTGCTGCATATTAACCAGAACCCCCCGCATCAGATTTCACTACAAGAAGCCAGAGATAGACTTCCTTCTGCCAGCACGACTTTGCAAACACACAGCAGATCAATAGGAGCAGAGAATGAGAGAGACTCAAGCTCAGGTCAACTGCATTACTACACAACAAGCCAAAGAAACCTGGTTTACACTCGGAGAGACTCGAGTCACATCTCGAGAGCAGAACACATGAAGACTTGAGGGTGGCACAGCACTGCCCACGCTAAGAGTCAATCAGTTCAGAGGAAACATTCAGGTGTTTTTGAAAACCATCTGAATTATTAGTCGAACCCACAATGAAAACATTTACACATCATCCCTTGATGATTGTGTTTGTTAGACCAGCCATGATTCTGAGTTGTCGAATGTTGCAGGGATGTTTTGGCATTTGCCCAGTGAAGCGTGCTGTCATTCACTCTGATGTTAAACTGCACCGCCGTCTACAGCAGCACTCTGGCTGTGATGGAGTCTATATTAAGCAGAACTTGCTCACAGTGAACGTCATTCCAGCTGAGAGGGTCCCGTCAAATTAGGCCCCCTGTCCAAATGTGGATCCCTAAGAGCCGTTTAACAGTGAAGACGTCACAGTTCTGCCTCCACACATGGACTGAAGCCTCTTACACACAGAGAATCAAACTCCAGCATGTTTTTACAAGAGTCCAGAGTAATGGATAAAGCTGTAGATTGCAGAGAGACAGACAGAACGGATACATGGACAAATAGACAGATAGACAGACAGACTGGATAAATGGACAGACAGACATACCAGAAAAACAGACAGACAGACAGACAGACAGACAGACAGACTGGATAAATGGACAGACAGACAGACCGGATAAACAGAGAGACAGACAGACAGACAGAAAGACAGACAAATAAACAGACAGATTAATAGATAAAAACTGTAGATTGCAGAGAGACAGACAGACAGACAGACAGACAGAACGGATAAATGGACAAATAGACAGATAGACAGACAGACTGGATAAATGGACAGACAGACAGACAGACCGGATAAACGGACAAACAGACAGGATAAACAGACAGACCGGATAAACAGACATACAGATAGACAAACTGGATAAATGGACAGACAGACAGACAGACAGACTGGATAAATGGACAGACAGACTGGATAAACAGACAAACAGACAGACAGGCCATATAAACGGACAGACAGACAGTCCGGATAAACAGACAGACAGATAGACAGACAGACCAGATAAACGGACAGACAGATAGACAGACAGACCAGGTAAACAGACAGACAGATAGACAGACAGACCAGATAAACGGACAGACAGATAGACAGACAGACCAGATAAACGGACAGACAGACAGGCAGACAGACCAGATAAACGGACAGACAGACAGTCCGGATAAACAGATAGACAGACAGACCAGATAAACAGACAGACAGATAGACAGACAGACCAGATAAACGGACAGACAGACAGTCCAGATAAACAGACAGACAGACAGACCAGATAAACGGACAGACAGACAGTCCGGATAAACAGACAGACAGATAGACAGACAGTCCGGATAAACAGACAGACAGATAGACAGACAGACCAGATAAACAGACAGACAGATAGACAGACAGACCAGATAAACGGACAGACAGACAGTCCGGATAAACAGACAGACAGATAGACAGACAGTCCGGATAAACAGACAGACAGATAGACAGACAGACCAGATAAACGGACAGACAGTCCAGATAAACAGACAGACAGATAGACAGACAGACCAGATAAACGGACAGACAGACAGATAGACAGACAGACCAGATAAACGGACAGACAGTCAGATAGACAGACCAGATAAACGGACAGACAGTCAGATAGACAGACCAGATAAACGGACAGAGTCAGATAGACAGACATCTAACAGGCTTTAATTAGTTTCTGTCTGTTGTTCATTGAAAGATTTTTTTGTTCTCCCTCAGATCTGTTCTGTCCTCTGATTGCTTCTTCAGCATGAGAAGAAACGAGTTCGACCTCTGATGACCTTAAACCACTTCTCTCTGCTGCATGATGCGATTGTCAGAGGTCAATCTATGACAGGGCACTAGAGCATGATTAATGAGTTTTACAGATGAATATACAGCTGTAATCACAGTGTTTGTGGTTGCTTACTGCTCCGAGTCAAGAGTCTACCCCCAACACTAATAACACATTTATGATACATCAGTGCACAAGGGTGCAGATAGTTAAGAGAAACTATAGCATCCTCTAGTGGCCCTAAAACTACAAATCACAAATATTCTTCTTTTTAAAAGATGTCTTTTGCACATCAGAGCATCTTCAAGACATCAGTATTGACCTCTTGAATCATTCATAACGAAATAACATTAAAAAAAACATTTTAGTCAGAAATGCTCGGTTTTGGTGCTACTTCCCCTTTTAGACTTGAAGGTAAACACCCACTGCTCTGATTGGCTCTCTGCCCTTGACTGACCTGTCATCTCACTGCTCACCACAACCACAACTGGGCGGGGCTACAGCAGTGACAAGGCAAAGTTGGGGTTGACGTGTTGTTGTGGAGGCGGTCAGGTGCTGATGTCGTTTTGGCAACTTGGTTGAAATGAAAATTTTGTTTTGCACTGAGGAGGAAGTTTTGAGTGCTGAAACATATAGGATGTTTTTACAGTGCAGTGGGGGAGGTGGAGGTCTAACTGTTGTGACTGCTGTCACCATCTTTGCATTATGCAAGCAGGGAAAACACTTCCTCTGTTTGCTCAAGAATTGCATTGGAGCAGAAAAGCATGTTTCTCCATCGACAGTCAGTCAAAAGTAGACGTCTAAACAACGTTTATTTGCATGCAACATATAAATATTGATCTCATTAGCAGATATTAGGCTCTTAAAAGCGTGCCTGATATTTTTCCAACTGCTGTAAGGACTTTAAATACATTTGAACACATTAGTTAGCCATTCACTTAGCATAAGGCAGCACATGCTTATAAGTCAAGTCTTGTGTAACGTCTCAACAATACTCATTGCGTTGTAGCATTGCTGTAATAACCGTTGTACCCAACATGACACAATCCGACCCGAGTGACACATTATTCACACAATACACTTACAATATACACATGCATTTAGCCATACATGCTCCCCACCCGCCACTCTTCAATGCTTTAATGAAATACAATTAAACATTTCTTTAGATGCATGCTATAAATGTTGAATATCGACATTCCTCTGGACCGCCACAAACTGCGATTTTCTTTAGGAAATGCAAATCTAATTTTCATTTTAAGCTCTGTTCAGATTAGCATAATAGCTCTTCCTGCTGCAGAATGGGTTACATTATATCATGCTGCATAAACTACCGTTCCCAGAATGCATTTGTCAGGTTTTCCTCGTAGTGGTGATATGATGGAGGGTTTTCATTGGCGTGCAACATCTCACACATACACTCGCGCGCGCACGCACACACAAACACACACACACACACACACACACACACACACACACACTGCGGTAGAGATGTGTTGGTTTGGTGAAGTTATGAGCTGATCGTCATGTTTCCCGGGGTTTTGTACGCGTTGCTGGCGGGGTTTCTCGGAGCTGTCGCGTCCTCGTCCGCCAAACTGTCTCTCGGTACCGATTATCTGAAGGGCGTGTGTGAGACGGGACTGCGGACATGGGGCGAGCAGAGGAAATTCAGAGCCGAGAACGAGACCACCGCCTGTGACTGGGTGAGTGTCAGTGATGAATGTGTTGAGAGAGTGAGACAGATCGAGCCTCAGCATCAGGACCAGATATTTCACTCACCGACACACAGACAACATGAAGAATGTCAACATGACAGATGATGAAGATGAAGATGATGATGAAGATGATGATGTTACGTGACAGCCACATATGACCTTCAACACCAAGTGCGCGTGTCTTCTTCCTTCCTCTGCTAATTAGCTATGGGACAATGACGTCATGCTCATTTGTGTGTGTGTGTGTGTGTGTGTGTGTGTGTGCGTGTGTACTACCTTTCTTTAGATTACATTTCTGAACTAAAAATAATTTGATATTGAGGGAAAAAAGCCTGTGATGTTACTAAGGCTGAAAATACTTTATATACTGTATATATTTTTTTTAAGCCGTATTATTTTAAAATCTTATTATTATAATAATTTAGTGATTTAAATAATACGTAATATATTTAAATAATTGTATAAATATTAATTTTAATATATTTATTTATTTAAATATTATTTAACATTTATGTAATATTATTAATTAATTATAAACTTAATAATATTCATGATTTAAAAAATTGAAAAAAAATAAAAGTCGTCATTTTTATTGATTTCTTTACAGAAAATCTTGAATTAACAGAAAATGAAACTGTAATATCTATAAAGTCGTTCTTGTGTAGTTTGATTAAATACGATTATAAAAATCGTGCATAAAAAATACATTATTAAATAATAATTGTATTAAAAAAAAGACATTTAGGGTTTGACACTAAATCAATATTTATGTTGAATTATTTAAATGTTTTCTAAAAAATCGTAATATAAATACATATATGCACTAATATGATTTTGGCAGATGTTTGCTCCGTGTTGAATTTAGCAGTTAAAATGAGCTAGCGTTCATTTGCATGTCATAATGTCGTGTGCAGTACATTTAAATGTGTAAAAGTGAAGTGAAACTGAATCTATTTGTGTTGGGACAGTTGAACTCCCAGCATGCATTGGGGCATCAGTCAAACTGCAAATGAATGTGTAAAATGTGCTTTATATTGTGTTATTTGTGTTGAGGACTAGCATGACTCTTAAATCTCATCTGTATAATGTCGCTCACGGCTTGTTAAAATGATGACTGACATGTTTTTATCTAGTAGATGTGAATTATGCATTTAAGACTTGATGAAATCCATCCAGATAAATGACTGTTTTAATAGGCAGAACTGTTCTCGGGATGATTCATTGAGCATTAATATTACACATGTATTTAAACAGCCCATTATTCCCCAGAATGAGACATTTATGGCCTCTGAATATTGCAGTGTGTAAGTGATCTGTAATTGACCGTGTGTGTGTGTGTGTGTGTGTGTGTGTGTGCGTGTCAGCTACACATCCCGCTCAGACTGCTGTGTGGTGGTCTGCTGTTCACCTGTAACGCTGTGATGTGGACGTTTCTGGCGAAAGCTCTCCGCAGCTCGTGCTCATCCACCCGTACCACTGTGACCACCACCGCATCCAACTTCATCTCCTCTGTGAGTGCCCGCGCAGCTTCACTTGTGCCAATTAAACACATCATTGCAGGAATATAAAGAGCAGGATTACAATTAAAAGACATTAACACAATAAATTGCGGGTCTGTGTATCTCAGCGAGTATTGCCACTGACTATCACACCTGGAGTCGTGAGTTTGAATCCAGGGTGTGCTGAGTGACTCCAGCCAGGTCTCCTTAGCAACCAAATTGGCCTGGTTGCTAGGGAGGGTAGAGTCACATGGGGTAACCTCCTCGTGGGGTATTAGACTCCAGCCAGGTCTCCTAAGCAACCAAATTAGCCCGGTTGCTAGGGAAGGTAGAGTCACATGGGGTAACCTCAAGCAATCTTTAATAAAATAAAAACCCTAAATATTTTAAATTTGATTCATTTTGTTATGAAATTGAAATGCTTAAATTTAAAAAATTGTCTAAAATATATATTTCTAAATGTACGGCATTTGACATTTTTAAAGTCATCGACTTTTTGTATAAAATGTTAAAAATGTTTGATTTTATTTAAATGCATAAAATCTTATTATTATTCATTTCATTTTCTTAAAAATGACACGGTTAAATTTGATGGAATTTTGTTGTGAAATTGAAATGTGTAAATCTTCAAAACAAGCCAAGATATTTATTAAAGTGTTTGTTATTAAAGTGTTTGTTATTAAAGTGTTTGTTATGCAGCAATGATTTCATGTGTTTTTCGACAGGCATTTCTGGGGCAGCTAATATTCGGTGAGACGCACATGGCCCTGTGGTGGGTGGGCATCTCTCTCACTCTCTTCGGTCTTCTGGTGCTTCAGCACGCATCTCCCAATCTCACCCAATCACACGCCAGCAAGAGAGACGACTGAACGCTCGCCAACACGTCAACACGACAACACGCCAACACGCATGCAAATATGACCAGTGACATTAATATTTGGGTCCAACTCCTCTGAGACACACAAAGCACTTCTTTATTTTCTTGCTTCACTGCAGCAGCGTTGCTCAAATGTTTGAGCTTAAATATTAAAATAGAGAGTTTGAAATGTTCACGCAGTTGTTCAATATGAACAGTTCAATAACTCGAGCAGTAACTTAATGAACCGTTGTTAATCGCGAATTTCACGATTCTTAAATTAAGTCATAAATACTCAAGTTTGTCACAATCAGAGTTGGGTGTAATCTGATTACAAGTAACTAGTTACTGTAAATCAACGACAAAAGTAGTGTAACACATTACAATAATTAATACTTGTAATCAGATTACATTTACTGACGTTTTAAGTACATTACTTGGGTTACACATATTTCTATAGTAATATTATTTGTTTAGAATACATTTAAAACGTGATTATATGTTTCTGTGAAACAACGACAATATCGAAATTATGTTGAACAAAAACCGTACCGTGAAAATCGCTTTCCCTTAAAGTGATCACTAATAATGTACCTGATTACAAGGATAACTATGCGGAAGTAATTTACCGGATTTCCAATCGTAGTTACAGCTGCTTGAAATTTTCAATCGGACTATTTTGGTGTTTCATGCCCTCGGTGACATCACTTCCTTTAACTTGTGCCTGAGTTTCCACACGATCATGAGCGTTTACGACACTGTGAGCACAGCATACGACGTTGGGTTGTGCAATAATGACAACAAACCTCTCGCATTGTTTTCTGGAAGATGTTTTCATCTCTTATGCATGCAAGCATCAGCGATGTGAAAGACACTTTCTGTAGCATAAAATGAAACCAAAACCTGTCCTTTAGCCCGTTATCCTGGTAGCTTTTCTGCGCTGGTCCAAGGTGGTCCTAGCCAGCTTGAAAACAGATGGAGCGCACCAGGTCGAAACCATCCGGACCAGCTTGGACCGGCTAGGACCATTGATTTCCAGATGGTTCAGCAGTGTGTGGGCTGAAGGAAGACGGTTGCTGTGATGTACTTCCTGTGAATCTCTTCGAGTTCTTCCTGTGTGCCGGGTCTCGTTGTGTGAGACTCATATAGTGCAGCTAAACGACTAATTAAATCATGATGGACTGATGCAGTGCATGCGCCGCATGAGAGTTCATCCATAGTGCACAAACACCAAACGCTTCCTCGTCAAACATGATGTGACACAATATTCCCGGCAATGTGACGCTGTATTTCAGCTTTGGTTTGGTTTTCTCATGTCAGTGTTTAATGTTGAAAGCATCTGTCCTGTTGTGTTTTATTGCTGATATAAATGTCAATAATGGGGGTATATTTGACTTAATGTTCAGTCTGGCAAAACAAAACCCATCGGGTCACAACGGATCCATACTATTATTAAATAAGTGATCATTTGATTTCGAGGACGGTCAAATCTATATTTTAACCCTCATTAAACAAAGATATTTAACCGCAGAGTACCACCATTTGCCAATCACAATCAAGAACCCCATTAACGCCATTTCTTATCTAAAATACAGTTATTGACATATTTTCAACATTTCTGATATACTTTTATCATATCACAATTATTAAAACAAATCGTTGACCAAGTTTAACATTTTGTGATGCGTCACATCATTAAGCATTACATTTTTTGTGTCTTACTTTATAGGGACTGCCCATGTTAAAGAACCGATTAAGTGGAAATATCGGTTAAAATATTGATAAAACCGATTATCGGTCTATCTGTATCTTAATTAATATTTAACATTTAAAGACTTGTGTGTCTTACTTAATAAGGACTGCCCATGTTAAAGAACCGATAACCGATTAAGTGGAAATATCGGTTAAAATATTGGTAAAACCGATTATCGGTCTATCTGTATCTTAATTAATATTTAACATTTTAATGACTTGTGTGTCTTACTTTATAGGGACTCCCCATGTTAAAGAACCGATAACCGATTAAGTGGAAATATCGGTTAAAATATTGGTAAAACCGATTACCGGTCTATTTGTAACTTAATTACTTAATTAATATTTAAAATGTAAAGACTTGTGTGTCTTACTTAATAAGGACTGCCCATGTTAAAGAACCGATAACCGATTAAGTGGAAATATCGGTTAAAATATTGGTAAAACCGATTATCGGTCTATCTGTAACTTAATTATTATTTAACAATTTAATGACTTGTGTGTCTTACTTTATAGGGACTCCCCATGTTAAAGAACCGATAACCGATTAAGTGGAAATATCGGTTAAAATATTGGTAAAACCGATTACCGGTCTATTTGTAACTTAATTACTTAATTAATATTTAAAATGTAAAGACTTGTGTGTCTTACTTAATAAGGACTGCCCATGTTAAAGAACCGATAACCGATTAAGTGGAAATATCGGTTAAAATATTGGTAAAACCGATTATCGGTCTATCTGTAACTTAATTAATATTTAACATTTTAAGACTTGTGTGTCTTACTTTATAGGGACTCCCCATGTTAAAGAACCGATAACTGATTAAGTGGAAATATCGGTTAAAATATTGATAAAACCGATTATCGGTCTATCTGTAACTTAATTAATATTTAACATTTTAAGACTTGTGTGTCTTACTTTATAGGGACTCCCCATGTTAAAGAACCGATAACCGATTAAGTGGAAATATCGGTTAAAATATTGGTAAAACCGATTACCGGTCTATTTGTAACTTAATTACTTAATTAATATTTAAAATGTAAAGACTTGTGTGTCTTACTTAATAAGGACTGCCCATGTTAAAGAACCGATAACCGATTAAGTGGAAATATCGGTTAAAATATTGGTAAAACCGATTATCGGTCTATCTGTAACTTAATTATTATTTAACAATTTAATGACTTGTGTGTCTTACTTTATAGGGACTCCCCATGTTAAAGAACCGATAACCGATTAAGTGGAAATATCGGTTAAAATATTGGTAAAACCGATTACCGGTCTATTTGTAACTTAATTACTTAATTAATATTTAAAATGTAAAGACTTGTGTGTCTTACTTAATAAGGACTGCCCATGTTAAAGAACCGATAACCGATTAAGTGGAAATATCGGTTAAAATATTGGTAAAACCGATTATCGGTCTATCTGTAACTTAATTAATATTTAACATTTTAAGACTTGTGTGTCTTACTTTATAGGGACTCCCCATGTTAAAGAACCGATAACTGATTAAGTGGAAATATCGGTTAAAATATTGATAAAACCGATTATCGGTCTATCTGTAACTTAATTAATATTTAACATTTTAAGACTTGTGTGTCTTACTTTATAGGGACTCCCCATGTTAAAGAACCGATAACCGATTAAGTGGAAATATCGGTTAAAATATTGGTAAAACCGATTATCGGTCTATCTGTAACTTAATTAATATTTAACATTTTAAGACTTGTGTGTCTTACTTTATAGGGACTCCCCATGTTAAAGAACCGATAACCGATTAAGTGGAAATATCGGTTAAAATATTGGTAAAACCGATTATCGGTCTATCTGTAACTTAATTAATATTTAACATTTGAAGACTTGTGTGTCTTACTTTATAGGGACTCCCCATGTTAAAGAACCGATAACCGATTAAGTGGAAATATCGGTTAAAATATTGGTAAAACCGATTATCGGTCTATCTGTAACTTAATTAATATTTAACATTTTAAGACTTGTGTGTCTTATTTTATAGGGACTCTCCATGTTAAAGAACCGATAACCGATTAAGTGGAAATATCGGTTAAAATATTGATAAAACCGATTATAGGTCTATCTGTAACTTAATTAATATTTAACATTTTAAGACTTGTGTGTCTTACTTTATAGGGACTCCCCATGTTAAAGAACCGATAACCGATTAAGTTGAAATATCGGTTAAAATATTGGTAAAACCGATTATCGGTCTATCTGTAACTTAATTAATATTTAACATTTTAATGACTTGTGTGTCTTACTTTATAGGGACTCCCCATGTTAAAGAACCGATAACCAATTAAGTGGAAATATCGGTTAAAATATTGGTAAAACCGATTATCGGTCTATCTGTATCTTAATTAATATTTAACATTTTAATGACTTGTGTGTCTTACTTTATAGGGACTCCCCATGTTAAAGAACCGATAACCGATTAAGTGGAAATATCGGTTAAAATATTGGTAAAACCGATTATCGGTCTATCTGTAACTTAATTAATATTTAACTTTTAAGACTTGTGTGTCTTACTTTATAGGGACTCCCCATGTTAAAGAACCGATAACCGATTAAGTAGAAATATTGGTTAAAATATTGGTAAAACCGATTATCGGTCTATCTGTAACTGTCTCTCTCTAGTTTGGAGTTTATATTGAATTAAGTCCAAAGTTGCAGCCAAAATCACGTAAAGCTTAACAAGGACACTTAATTTAGACTTTAAATACTGTTACCTTATTGTAACTTTTAAGTTAAACTATATAGTAATTTGCCTAAAATGGTGACAAAATAAATGTAATAAAATCACAAGTGAATATTTTGTGTTGGGTGGTTCAAGGGCCCGATCTAAACTTTTGGTTTTGAGTTCAAATTGCTCAGCAAATGAGAGTAAATACAGTAAATCAATAATTAAAGTCAGGGGTTGCAGGTAACCTCATGCGTTCATGTAACGCTTGTAATCTGTCGTTAATATTCATTTGTGATTTGTTTGTACTAGTTTGTATTTAACTGTCTGTTTAGGTCAATGTATGTTGATGTCTGATGCTTGTATTAAATAATAGGCCACATTTATACACGTGTAAACAACTTTCTTATTTAATGGACCAATCAAAGCTCTGTAAATACATCTAAATGAAATGATGGAAATAATAATAAAAAGTGTTTGAATGATTTGTTGTTTTCAGTGTTGCTTTTTCATGAACAGCACAAGACAAGAGAGGAGAAAAATACTCAGATGTAAAAACAAAGATACATTTATTGATTTGACTTTAAAGGGAAAAACACCAAAATGGCATTGAAATATTCTATTTAAAATACATGCATGACATAAATCATTCACAGAAAAGAGGGTGAATGAATGTGCAAAGTAAAAGGCCCGTTAACAGCAGTGATTGTGAAGACTGGAGGGTGATTCTCTGTGATTGACAGCTGTCTCTCAAACTTTACCTGTGGATCTCAGCAGCGGAGAACATTGGTAACACTTTACATGTTGTATTATAGATGTGAATGTATGTTCAGGCCCATGACAAGATAATGCATTCCAAAATGAATTAGGGTAAATCTCAAAAAGACACGTCGGGGTCATATTTCAACCCAAAATACAAAATTATATTAATAAGAAAATAATTTTGCATGCAGAAATTACGACTATTTTACAACCATTAAGTTGTCTTTTGCAATGTGACATTTCTTCTCCTTACAGCTGAGCACTGAGCACTCCAAACAGTCATCACCGTAAACTAATATATATATAAAATACAAATAAATGTCATTCTCGCTTTTTAATGAAGATTTATATATTGTTGAAATATAGATTTTATATATTTATATTGAATATATCTATATATATTTACAAATATAAATAACTGATGTATTTAAATATGTATATATTTGTTTGTTTTATATATGTATATAAATACAGTATATACTGTATACACACACACACACACACACACACACAGACAGACAGACACACACACGCGCGCGCGCGAACACAAACGTACGCACGCGTATACACACACACACACACACAAGTGTATACACACACACACACACACACACAGACACACACAAGTATACACACACGCACACACGTACACACACACACACACACACACACACACATACACACACAAGTATAAACACACACAGAAGTATACACACACACACACGTACACAAGTATATACACACGCACACACAAGTATACACACACACACGTACAAGTATACACACACACGTATACACACACACGTGTACACACGTACACACACACACACACACGCACACACACACACAAGTATACACACACACACACACACACAAGTATACACACAGACACACACACGTACACACACAGACGTATACACACACGTACACACACAAGTATACACATGTACACACACACACACGCACACGCACACACACACACACGCACACACGCACACACACATGCAGTGCCTTACAAAAGTATTCAGACCTCTGACCAATTATCTCATATTACTGAATTATACATTCTGCAATGAAATTTCATTCTGTTTAATATTTTATTTTAAAACACTGGAACTCAAAACCAATTATTGTTGGGTGAAATTGGTTTTATGTTGGGGAATATTTAAATATCTTACTTGCATAAGTATTCAACCCCTGTGCTGTGGAAGCTGCCAGGTTACGCGGATGAAAGAAACTGCCCTGACGAGGACACTTTAACATCGCCACCTGTGAACCGTTAAAGCTGCAATCTCAGATTCTGGATAAAAACCCCCATTGTTGAAGGATCTTTGGTCAGGCTGTGAATCTGAAGGAAAGTGTAGACCAAAGAGCATTCCACAGAAGTTACAGTTGAAGTCATATAAATGCATAGATAAGGGAAGGGTACACATTAACATCCAAATGTTTGGATATCCCAGTGAGCACAGTTGGATCAATAGACAGGAAGTGGAAGCTGCACCACCCGGGCACTGCCAAGAAAAGGCCGTCCCTCAAAACTCAAAGGAGACTTGTGAGAGATGCCACGGAGAGGCCAACAAGCACAGAGTTCAGTGGCTGGGAGTGAGTAATGGTGCACCCGTCAACCCCATCAAGAGCACTGCATAACACTGGGCTGAATGGGAGGGTGGCAAGAAAGAAGCCGTTACTCAAATAGTACGTCTGGAGTTTGCCAGAAAGCATGTGAGTGACCCCGCTGCCATGTGGGAGAACGTTTTGTGGTCAGATGAGAGCTAAAAGTGCTGTGTGGCACAAACCTAACACTTCCTGTGCCTCAAGACACACCACCAGTGGTGGCGGCATCATGCTGTAGGGATCAAGTCAAGACAAGTCTGCTTCTCATCAGCAGCGACTGGGCATCTTGTTAGAATTGAAGGAAGAATGGATGGAGCAAACATAGGGAAAATACAACAAGAGGACATGCCCCATTCCACTTGGGAGGAGATTCCCCTTTCAGCAGGACAAAGATCCCAAGCACAAGGCCAAAGCAACATCGGAGAGGCTCAAGAAAAGTCCAGAGTCCACATGCGTCCCCCGACCAACCTGAACAACCAGGAGCAAATCTGCCCAGAAGAATGGGCCAAAATCACTTCGGCACTGTGTGCAAAGCTGGTACCCCAAATGACTTAAAGCAGCTATTGCAGCAAAAGGTGGCTCGACTAAATAATACTGTGAGGGGGGTGAATACTTTTGCAAGGCACTGTATATATACACATACACACACACACACACACATATAGTATATATTATAAATATATATATATATTTTAAGTAGTTATACATGCACTATATGGACAAATGTATTAGGCCACACCTCTTAATCACTGTATTCAGGTGTTTCATTCAGTCCCATTGCCACAGGTGTATAAAATCAAGCAGCTAGCCATGCAGTCTGCCTTTACACACATCTGTGAAAGAATGGGTCGTTCTAAAGTGCTCACTGGATTCGAGCGTGGCACTGTAATAGGATGCCACCTTTGCAGCATGCCAGTTCGTGAAATGTCTTCCCTTCTAGATATTCCACGATCAACTGTAAGTGGGAGACCACGTGAAGTTACAGCGCGTTAAAGTCGCCAGCGCTCTGCTGACTCTCCAAACCTCCTCTGGCATTAACATCAGCACAAACACTGTGCGCCGGGCGCTTCGTGGCATGGGTTTGCATGGTCGAGCCGCTGCATGGAAGCGCTACGTCACCAAGTACAATGCCAAGCGTCGGAGACGGAGTGGCGTAAAGCACGCTGGCATTGGACTCTGGAGCGGCGGAAACGTGTTGTGATTCACGCTTCGCTATCTGGCAGTCTGATGGACGAGGCCGGATTGGCGAATGCCAGGGGAACGTTTCCTGCCTGACTGCATTGTGCCACCTGTAAAGTTTGGTGGAGGAGCGGTAATGCTCTGGGGTTGGCCTAGGCCCCTTAGTTCCACTGACGGGACACGTTAACGCCTCCGCTTACCAACACATCATAGACAATTCGGTTTGGGGCATGACTTGTGTCCCCAGTGCACAAAGCAAGCTCCATAAAGGCATGGTTGGATGAGTTTGGTGTGGAGGCTCTTGACTGGCCCGCACCCTGACCTCAACCCTATCAAACACGTTTGGGATGAACTAGAACGGACTCGTCCAACATCAGTGTCTGACCTCACAAATGCTCTTCTGGAAGAATGGACAAAAAGTCCAAAATCCTGTAGAAAGACTTCCCAGAAGAGTGGAAGCTGCTCTAGCTGCAAAGGGGGGGACCAACTCGATATTTATGCCTATGGAGTTAGAACGGGATGTCTTAAAAGCTCCTGTAGGTGTCCCAACACTTTGGTCCATATAATGTAATGCAGGTATTTGTTGCAAAGCCGTTACGCTGCTTAACATTTAAGACGTACTGTTACAAGAGAAAAATGAGTAACAAACACCAAAGTAAAACATAGAAAAATAGATGCGTTTTTGTGCAATATGTCCTTTTAATCTGAGGGTAAAATGTGACCTGTATATATTATCAACGTGTTACGCAACAACAATTACACTGTTCTGTTCGATAAAGGCAGACTCTTCCCTCAGCTGATCTGGTGATGTCATTATGTCGTTTCACCAATCGAAACCCAATCAATTTGGCAACAGAAGGCGTTGTGTTCTTGTGCGGAGAGCGAACAGCAGTATGTGCTCGCGTCCTCTAAAGGCAAAGGCATGTCTTTCATTGGCCAGCAGGTATAAAAAGGCATCTGTCAATCAACATTCCCATCGATAGGTAATAGTTCTGTGTCACGGCTGGTGATAGTTTGAGAGTTTTATGGTCAAGGCCTCTTAAATCGTGTCAGCGTCAATGGTCCGTTCACACTCTCAATAGGCGATTCAGCAATATAGACATTAAAGACAAGATTCACAGTGCAGGACATGTAATCGGACTGTAGCTTTAAATAACAGTGGTCAGGATATCGATACGTCGCTCAACAGCTGGTTTAAGGAATAGGTCACTGGTAATGTCTCTATGGACGTGTAGAGGTCACTAAACCAGCGTGGCCGGTAACCGACGCTCACTACGAGTTCAGCTCGATCGTCAGCGGCATTTGTGGCCTAATAGCGACCGCCGCAAAAACTGTTTATTTTGAGAAAGCCGTTACAGCGAGGCATTTACAATGGAAGGTATATCCAATTTTGCAACTTCGTTGCCATGACAACAAAGCTTTTATTGTTAAAAATTGGCTTTAACTTTAAACCTGAAAGGTTGGTAAGAGATTTTACCACGTTAAAATCACGTCAGCACGCACATCGCTCACGTCTTGCGTCTGAACCTGAGTGAGCGTTTTAACGTTTACAGATTGAACCCCATTGTAAGGAACACACATTCGTGCTCGTTTAAAAGGCGAGACGGGTCGAAACGAATGGTACATTATGACTCAAAAATGCCAACGATCGAGCTGAACTCGTTTTCTGTCAGTATTTACTCACCCTCATGTCGTTCTAAACCCGCATGCTGTTACTAGGAACGTCCAAAGACGCTCTTGACGCACATAGAGTGCATTTCATTATTTACAGACATTATTTACTTCTATTTAAAAAGCCTGTTCCTCTTACAAAGCTATCGAGTGACTTCAGTGGACGTCCAATATTGTGTATTGGTCATTGGGAATACTTTTATGATACTTTAATGGTGTTTTTGGCCTTTTAGGAGCTTGACAGTCTTTCAGTCACCGTGAGCTTCGTAGCGATCAACAGCATACGGGTTTGGAGTGACGTGAGGGTGAACAACTAATTACAGAATTTTTGGTCAAACTGGTTCATGAAATGTGAGGTGTTGAGGGGTCGGCGTCCTGTACGGAGTGTCATACATCAGTACACATCGCTCGTCTCACACCACATACTGATAGAGGTTTGCTTTCCCGTGATCTGGTGTGGCGAACGGACTCAACCACGCTAGAGAGAACGGGTGACCGAACACAACCTTCATGTTCATCCACATCGACTTCTTCGCCCATCTCCTCTCTTCTTTCTTCAGCTGCTCGATTCCCTGCAACACACAGACAGATTCAATCTCAGAGCGACAGAGTGTGATATTGTTCCTCTATCACAATATACAGGTCTGAAATGTAGGGGGCGCTCTAACGCACCTCAGCAATCACAGACGAGCTCGTCCATAGACATTTAGTCTAATTTTGGATTCATGCACCACCCATATTGTTTCATCGAATATCTCGGCCTCTGAGTGGACTATATAACATTTTATCATCAATAGTCGACTGCACATTTTCTTATGGATCTCTAAGATATAGCTAAATTATTACGGGCATTTTCCCTGGCCATCGGGAGAACTGAGCTGGCCGACTGCGAAATGGGCCACGATAAGCTAAATTGAGCTGCCACGTTATGCAGAAAAGGACAGCGAACGCCCCCCCCGCTCAACTTTTGGGCCAGTTGCTATGTAAAATCCCAGTCCGATTTCTCTTCCCAGTCCAGCCTGAACTCCGGCATTTACGCTGACAGTCATATCGGTTCTGATTTGTTGTTGCTGTAGTAACCGAAAGGGGGCGGGGAGCAGCAGCTCATTTGCATTTAAAGAGACACACACGAAATCAGAGCCTTTTTGATTCCACCCAAAAAGAGCCGTATATAACATGGTGTAATAAATGATCCGTGGGGTATTTTGAGCTGAAACTTCACACACATTCTGGGGACATATGAGACTTATATTACATCTTGTAAAAAGGGGCATAATAGGTCTCCTTTAAGGTAAGCACATAAAAGAGGCTTTTGTATTTGATGTCTACCAGAATATTTTTTCACTTTGTGATCATTTTGAAAATCTTTCAAGCTGTGGTATGAGGAGAACAATAACCTACATCGCGTTCCTGAGAACGAGAGCTTTCATTTGATATATGACTTGTCTATTTAACTGCTATGTCAAAGACTTTTATATTAATATTTCTACCAAATTAACTCTAGGTGGCACTTAATTGCGACGTGGATGTGTTCAGGCCTGGTTTTGTTATTTTATGTAACATAAATGCACAAGTGATGGTGATCTATGAAAAGTTCAGATTCAAAGCTTTCAAATGATATCTCACATGCCTGACTTATGTATCTGGGGACATTAACGGTTTAAGTGATATAGTGCCCCCTATGGACCTGAGAGAAGTAATAAGCATGTGAGAGAATTTTAAAGTGCACCTATTATGGTTTTTAAACATGTCTAATTTAGTTTTAAAGGTCTCATACAATAGATTTACATGCATCCAAGCTCAAAAAACACTTTAATTTGCTCATTATTTAACCTTTTTTTCCCAGTGTCACAAACGACTCGTTCAATGATCCGTTCTGAAGCATTCATTCTAAACTCCTCCTTTCAGAGAGCATACTCTGCTCTGATTGGTCCGTTCTAAAGGATTCATTCTAAACTCCGCCTTTCAGAGAGCATACTCTGCTCTGATTGGTCCGTTCTAAAGGATTCATTCTAAACTCCGCCTTTCAGAGAGCATACTCTGCTCTGATTGGTCCGTTCTAAAGGATTCATTCTAAACTCCTCCTTTCAGAGAGCCTGCTCTGCTCTGATTGGTCAGATGTCCCAGTCTGTTGTGATTGGTCTACAGCTTAGTGTAGTGTTTATGGACGGGTCAAAGCTGTTCGCGAGCAGCCAATGAAGACCAGAGGCAGTTTATTGTTACCGAATTACGTAGGTTATTACAGGAAGTAAGTCTGGAATTACTAACGACTCGTTTCAGGTGTTCAGAATCGATTCTTTCTTTTGGGAGTCAATAACTCCATTTGTCCTGTACTTTGATTTGTGACACTTTGCAGACATTTTTACATTCACAAACAGCTCTATAACACACTACATGAAACATTGAAAAAACCGTAACAGGTGCTGTTTAATCACGTAAAGTTGTGACATAAGAGGAGAACAAGGAGTTGAAGGTCATTACAGGGTCACTTACGGTCTCGTCGTTACAGATTGAGTGAACCTGCGTTCCAAACATCACGGCCGTGAAGATGAGGAAGAGCAGACCCTCAAAACACAGGAAGATGAGGAGGATCACTGTCGCCGGAGGAGAGAAGCTACTGCACTCTGACGGGACCACAGGACACCAGAATGAGACACTGATCGTACAATCTTTACTTTTCTACATTGGATGCTCGTATACCCTCATTTTAGTAACGTTTTTACAGTAAAGCACTCATAATGGAAGCTGAGCAGGCAAGCCAGTGCCAGAACATTTGATTTAAAGTTTGAAACCGAATACAGGAAGACATACTCACTTCCCCAGTCATCTTCAAAACACAGGACAAAATGGAAAGCCACCATGACGAGCGCATGAAGAGAAATCAGAGCAATGTACATCTGTAACGGGACACACAAACACCATTTGTTGAACGTCTCAAAGCAATACAATATTTTTAGATGCGAGTATCACCCCTGGAGTCGCGAGTTTGCATCCAGGGCGTGCTGAGTGACTCCAGCCAGGTCTCCATAGCAACCAAATTGTCCCGGTTGCTAGGGAGGGTAGTGTCACATGGGGTAACCAAATTGTCCCGGTTGCTAGGGAGGGTAGAGTCACATGGGGTAACCAAATTGTCCCGGTTGCTAGGGAGGGTAGAGTCACATGGGGTAACCAAATTGTCCCGGTTGCTAGGGAGGGTAGAGTCACATGGGGTAACCAAATTGTCCCGGTTGCTAGGGAGGGTAGAGTCACATGGGGTAACCAAATTGTCCCATTTGCTAGGGAGGGTAGAGTCACATGGGGTAACCAAATTGGCCTGGTTGCTAGGGAGGGTAGAGTCACATGGGGTAACCAAATTGGCCCGGTTGCTAGGGAGGGTAGAGTCACATGGGGTAACCAAATTGGCCCGGTTGCTAGGGAGGGTAGAGTCACATGGGGTAACCAAATTGGCCTGGTTGCTAGGGAGGGTAGAGTCACATGGGGTAACCAAATTGGCCCGGTTGCTAGGGAGGGTAGAGTCACATGGGGTAACCTCCTCGTGGTCACTATAATGTGGTTCTCGCTCTCGGTGGGGCGTGTGGTGAGTTGTGCGTGGATGCCGCGGAGAATAGCGTGAAGCCTCCACACGCGCTGCGTCTCCACGGTAACACACTCAACAAGTCACGTGATAAGATGCACGGATTGACGGTGTCAGACGTGGAGGCAACTGAGATTCGTCCTCGGACACCCGGATTGAGGCTGATATTCATTTATTGACATTCTTTAACCATTTAATGCATGTCATTAGTGACCCGGGACCTCAGTCCATCCCCTGTACCTCAAGCATTTTTTTGGGGAGTTTTGCCCACACCCCTTTACTATTCCTCAATCTTCCTCTTCTGAATAATGCAACAATAATAGTAATAATAAAAAGGCAAAATTGCTAAAATATATATATTTATAATTGCTTTATTACAAAAGTGCATAAGGTCACTGAAGACCCGAGATATGAAATAGTATCGCTTTTGTTTTTTTTGGTGCTTCCATAAATATTTTGTATTATTATTATTTCATATCTA
>JAVLUX010000041.1:28666200-28681200 GCA_032164185.1 Moxostoma hubbsi
AGTTCTTCTCAGTCCAAACATGAAGGTGATTTATAGGACAGTGTTCCTAATTTGTAGGGAAACACAGTTCTGTAAATATTGGTGACCGATATTATTATTGTGTATTTTAATCAGCATTGGTTTGATTTGTCTGTAATTGGACGTACGTCATTTGTTTCCTGACAACAGTGAACTCATTTTCTGAGTGTGTTTGTTATTTTTTGTTTGACTAAATCATGTCAATCTGTATTGAATTTTATTTTGGGCGTCATATCAGTATGGGCCATCAGTAGCATTCGCCACAATCCACGCACAACTCACCACACGCCCCACCGAGAGCGAGAACCACATTATAGTGACCACGAGGAGGTTACCCCATGTGGCTCTACCCTCCCTAGCAACCGGCCCAATTTGGTTGCTATGGATACCGGTCTGGAGTCACTCAACACACTAGTAGCGGTTCTAGCTTGTTTGGCGCCCCAGGCTAAACCTGCTTCAACACGCCCCCAAAGTTGTTGCCGGGGTGTCCCGCCGCCTCGTGCATGTGAGTCTTGAAATGATGTTGACCACGGATGGTAACAATGACCATCTGTAAATGAGTTACTACCGTGCTCTGTTTGTCCAGAATATCCTGCCGTTATACAAACTTTACAACGTTTGATCTTATCAGGCTAGCGATCGTTGGCTAATGTTAAGGAACGTTAACTTTTGGACTTTTTGTTTTTTTGCCATAATTTTAACAATATTTTACCATAAAAAGTACAAGAATTCTCTTGTTAAACATAGTATCGTTTTTCTGTTAATTATGCAGTAAAATCATTTAATTTTTACATAATTTAGTTTTTATATTTTACTGTAAAATTACATGTATTGTTAAATATATATAATAACAATACTTTTTTACTGTATATTTGAAGGTAACTATATTTTGTTTTATAGTTGCATTTTTACATTATTTTACCATTACATTTCTGGCAATTTTTACACTTTGGAAATATATTTTATTTTTTAATAATGCTTGTACTTTTATGTTAATTATGCAGTAAAATCACTTAATCTTAATTTTTTTATATTTTACCATAAAAATACATGTATTGTTAAATATATAATAATACTTTTTTACTGTATATTTTAAGATAACAATTTTTTTACAGTAGCATTTTAAAATTTTTACTGTTTAATTGATTGTCATTTTTTTAATGCTTGTAATTTTCTGTTAATTATGCAGTAAATTCATACTTTTTAAATCATACATTTTTTAAATATATTTTACTGTAAAATTACATGTATTGTTAAATTTATATAATCATTTTTTACTGTATATTTTAAGGTAACTCTCTTTTATAGTTGCATTATTACATTATTTTACCATTAAAATTATGGCAATTTTTTACACTTTGGAAATCCCCCTTTTTTTTTTTTTTTAAATGCTTGTACTTTACTGTTAATTATGCAGTAAAAATATACTTTTTACATCATCATTTTTTACAATATTTTACCTTAAAATTACATGTATTGTTAAACATAATAAAAAAATGTACGGTATATTTTAATGTAACTACCTTTTTTTACAGTAGCATTTTTACATTATCTGTACTTCAGTACAATCTCAAAATAAATGTTTAATAGCTTCAGAGGCATTTAATAAAACACAGTTATATAACACTATAAACAGGTGTCTTAACCTTGTAAAGTGAAGATTCATCAAGTACATGTTAATACTTGTAAGATGTGTCATTTGTTTCAATTAAACTGTTTTTAAACGGAGTCCCAATAAACTGTAACAGCTTTCGCAAAAGATAACGTTAAAAAATATCACCAGTAAAACTGTACCAGCAAGTAACCGTAGATGATATACGGTTTTACCGATTAATCTGTGCCGATAGTCGATTTCTGGATCTATTATTATTGACAAAAAAATCTCTGCTGATAGTTGCTGATAGTTTATTTAAATCATTTTGTTATTTCAAAATAAGAGTCCCTGATGTGTTTCGGGCTTGTTTACATATAAAAGTCCTGCGTTATGCACCAAAACTGCTGGTTATTTTGTGGATTTTGGTTGAACAGTAAATGCATCTGGGACTTCATTCATTTAGGAAACTTCGTCTGTGGCCGTTAAAGTAAGGAAAGAAAAATATATATATATTTTTTTGACAGTTTTTAAAAAACTATCGGCCTGTTAATCAGCTATCGGCCCTTTTCACCACCGTAGTTATCGTATCGGCAAAATCCATGACCGATGCAACCTAATGCAGGAAATACATTTATTAAATTAATAACAATAATAATAAAAAAACATTTAATAAATCAATTCAAAACAAACATAATTCTCTCACTTTCTCTCTTCTCACAGGCAGTGGTGGTAAGACGGCTTCCTCTTCCTCCCCTTCATCTCACTCATCCTCATCCTGCACAGCCCTTTCTGCAGCCAACCCGCCACCTAAAGTCCACCGCGCTCGTAAGACCATGACCCCTCGACCCCCGTTTGCACAGGCGAGCACGTCTTTCCTTTTCACGAACACATCTCGTTGCCATGGTGATGTCAGACAGGTGAAATCTGATGTTCTCCATCAGATGAAGTCAATCGCGTCTATGATTGCAGCAGCTACACCTGAGGAACCCAACAGTAGCAGTAAAACAGACTCAGGTGTGTGTGACTCTAGTCTGACTGCATGAGTGTGAATACTTCTGTTTCTGTTCAGTTCTTTACTTTGTCTCCAGCTGTGAAGAAGCGTAAAGTGGCGTTGGACTCTGACGGTGTGGCGCCCCCTGCAGGAACTCCCGAGAAAGTTCCCAGGCCTTCGACAGAAGTGAGAGAAACCCAATTCTGACCAGCAGTGTACTTTGAAACTGTAGCGTCTCATAAGTTAAAGTCAAGCTGCTAGTTTAAGAAACAGCAGTTCGCTGCTAACCGCATTAAAGCTACTTAAAGAGGAAAATATCTGTAGATGCGTAACAATATTAAACGATATTATTCAATGTGAATTGTGTTTGCCAGGCTCCGCTGATTGTATCCCCGGTGATGGAGAGGGTGGAGGCAGTTACCATGACGACTACAGAGAATTCCGGTGGTTGGCTGGAGGATCTCGATGACGAGGCAGATGAGGAAGACTTTCACCTGCTCTACAACACGTATTCTGGAGACGATATCATTTATTCCGACAGCAAGGTGAAATAAAGATCTCATGCCGTGAATCAGCCGATTGTTTCGTTCAGACGTGTGTCTGGTGAGAGTCTCTGGCCTTGTGCTTTTATTTTGCAGTCCGAGGACGGGACGGTGGAAGAGCCGCTGGATGCGGAGCATCTGTCTGATCATGTGAGCGTTTGACCGATGCTGATATCTCAAAGGCATAATGGCCAATGTTATGCCCATATAATGTTGCAATATTAGATATGTTTATATGTAGTTTACATTTTGGAAATATCGGTTATCTGCCGAAATCTGTCGAAAGTCGCCACCACCTTAGTGATCGGTATCGGCAAAATCCGTCATCAGTAAACCTCTAATTTACAGTATATACATGTATTAGATGTAGATGATGGATCAGTTTAACTGATTAATCAGTGGCAAAATTATTGGCTTATAATATCGGCTATTAGCAAAAATATATACCGATAATTTATCCCCAACTTGGTTATTGGTATCCTCAAAATCCACTATTAGTCGACCTCTTATATACAATATCCTGTGTATATACATGCATTAGATGTAGACCAATATATCAGTTTAACTGAGTAATCGGTGCCGATAGTTACATTTTGGAAATATCGGTTAACGGCAAAAGTCTGTACAGTCTATAGTTTTCCACCACTTTAGTTATCGTATCGGCATAATCCACTATCAGTTGACCTCCATATACTATAATATATATATATATATGTGTATTAGAGGTAAACAAATATATCAGTTCAACTGATTAATCGATGCCGATAGTTACATTTTGGAAATATCGGTTAACAACAAAAATCTATGCCAATTTTTTTTTTCCCATCATCTTAGTTTTTGGTATCTGCAAAATCCACTGTCCGTTGATCTCTAATATACAGTATACTATATATATATATATATATATATATATATATATATATATATATATATATATATATATATATATTAGGGCTGTCGATTTAATGCATTAATTCAGTGCGATTAATTTGATTAAAAATAACACGTTAAAAAAATTTACACAATTAATCGCACTTCCCCCGGGCTGTAATAATGAAGATTCCTGAGAAATGCTTGTAGTACCACCTGTTTACTCCAGGGGGCAGTAAGTGACACTTCAGCTGTATGAGCAACACACAGTTTATACAGTGAAGAAACACTTCAGCAGAACAACACAAACATGTGTTGCATTCTTGCGTTCAAAACACTTGATGGAGCGCAAATCTGAACTAAGAGATCTCAAGATGTGTTTAAAGATTGAGTATTAAACTATATTTAACTCGACACAGTGAATGAAACATTTTATGTTTGTGATGCAACACACCCGAGACGCTACACAAGAATGTCTGACGCAGGTGTACATTGACAGTCCTTATAAAAATACCTTTTTGTTTTGTCTTATTAATGATGAACTCTTCTGCTACAGGAATGTAATGCATTTTAATCATCTGAATATTTTTAATTATATATATATATATATATATATATATCATTTTTGTAATATTTAAAGATTTTGTATAATCATTATATATTATTGTTATATGAGGGGCTTTCTCAGCAAATATTGATATATGCGATTAATCATGATTAATTAATCGGGAAATCATGTAATTAATTCATTTTAAAGTTTTAATCGATTGACAGCCCTAATAAATATATATATATATATATATATATATATATATATATATAAAAATATGCATTAGAGGTAGATGAATTTATCAGTTTAACTGAGTAATCTGTGCTGATAGTTACATTTTGGAAATATCGATTAGCAGCAAAAATCTATACCTCTTAGTCATCGATATCTGCAAATCCCACTATCAGTCAATCTCTAACATACAGTATATATATAAATCTACAGTATAACTGCGGCCTCTAGACGTGAAATAATAACAATTACAGACACCTTGTGGGGATTTGCCATGTAGAAATCTTTCTTCATTGGCAATATTAATCTCTGTTTTAATCCTCACTTCAATGCATACAGTATTTAGTTTTTTATTAGATAATCAAGTGCTCTAGATTGAAGCTAGAGCAACTAGAGCAACATCTCCAACTTAATTTTGGTGAGTAATAATAAAAGACCTCATCTGGTGATTTATTGGCTGTAAAAAGCTCAATTTGGTTAATACTTAATTTTAGAGCATTGTAACAGAGCCAAGTCTCGATCATTTCAAAATAAGAGTCCTTTTCTAATATTTAACACTTCTATTAATCAGCTAAGTTGCGGCAGTTATTGGCCGACGCCTTTAATAGAGATCAAACTAGTGTGTTGTAAGCTGCAGGAAGTGTAATGACTGTGCAATGTGTCTGTTGTCGTCAGAGCTCTGAGACTGAACAGTCTTTAGCTGTGCTGAAGAAAGCCGGAGGACAGAGACACGAGTCACCATGGAAACGTCAGGGAAAGGGTAAAGCAAGAGATAGACCCCCCGCTAGAGACATGGAGACACATAAAGGTGAGAGAGAGACAGGTGATGATGGTGTGTGTGGTTTATGCATCTGTAACTCTGTGTGTGTATGTCAGGTGTGGATTCTGCATGTGCAGTGACTGCAGCAGCTGCAGTGGACGACACAGACTACACTGAAGTTCCACTGGGTTCTCTAGATATCTCAGCAGCCGACAGCGTCTCACTGTCTCCACACGCAGGTCTGTGTTTGTTTAAACAGAGCAGGAGTACCTTTAAATGGACAATTTCATTAAACATGAATTGTATTTTTCCACTTATAATGTTTGTTATTGGGATGTGCACATTTAGTTGTCACTTGGTTAACTGTTCGACATACCTCTATTCAAATACCAAAACCACTATTCGGCTATTCTGTACGTGCAATAGAGGTCTGCGACCTGACCCAAGCCCGACAGGACCTGAAAAACCCTCTAGTATTTCAAGGCTTCATTAGGGTGAAGTGGTATCAAGACTCTCATTATAAACGTTCTCTATCCTGAGTTTATGATTGGTTCACAAATACGTTCACATGAATGAAGCGAGCAGCCACAACTTGGAGTGAGAGAATCTTTTGTAAGTGATTTACAAAAGTATGATGAAAGAAAACACATTTATACAACAGGAATGATCACTATGAAATGATAAAGACAGGCACAGCAAGAAGAAAAATCGCTGGCATGGGCGTCACTTTATTTGAAAAAGTGGTGGGGACACTTGGAGGTGGGGAAGGGGAGGTTGGTGATGTCACTAAGTTGTGAAACTCATTAATATTAATGAGGTTGTGTGCAGATAATGTAAAAAAAATCTGGTAACAGTTTATAATAATGGTATATGAACGATCATGAATTAACCTGAATTAATACTTCATCATGAATTCATGATTAGTTAAGGGTTAGTCTAATAAAGAACTAATGAAGAGTTTAAGGTTAGCTCTTCATTAATTCATGATTAGTTAAATGTTAGTCTAAAGAACTAATGAAGAGTTTAAGGTTAGCTCTTCATTAATTCATGATTAGTTAAGGATTAGTCTAATAAAGAACTAACGAAGAGTTTAAGGTTAGCTCTTCATTAATTCATGATTAGTTTAGGGTTAGTCTAATAAAGAACTAACGAAGAGTTTAAGGTTAGCTCTTCATTAATTCATGATTAGTTAAGGATTAGTCTAATAAAGAACTAACGAAGAGTTTAAGGTTAGCTCTTCATTAATTCATGATTAGTTAAGGATTAGTCTAATAAAGAACTAACGAAGAGTTTAAGGTTAGCTCTTCATGAATTCATGATTAGTTAAGGATTAGTCTAATAAAGAACTAACGAAGAGTTTAAGGTTAGCTGTTCATTAATTCATGATTAGTTAAGGGTTAGTCTAATAAAGAACTAACGAAGAGTTTAAGGTTAGCTCTTCATTAATTCATGATTAGTTAAGGATTAGTCTAATAAAGAACTAACGAAGAGTTTAAGGTTAGCTCTTCATGAATTCATGATTAGTTAAGGATTAGTCTAATAAAGAACTAATTAGAACTATAAGAACTATATTTTTGCCGGTTATTTTTGTTATTATTATTATTACTACTACTGCTACTAATACTACAATTACTATTGTTATTATTATCATCATTATTACTACTACTACTATTATTATGATTACTACCGCTACTACTACTACTATTGTTATTATTATTACTACTACTACTACTATTATTATTACTACTGCTACTAATACTACTACTACTATTGTTAATATTATTATTACTACTGCTACTACAACTACTATTGTTATTATTACTACTACTACTGTTATTATTATTACTACTGCTACTAATACTACTACTACTATTATTATTACTATTGTTGTTATTATATTATTATTATTACTACTGCTACTAATACTACTATTATTGTTATTATTATTTTTATTGTTACTATTATTACGACTACTACAACTATTATTATTATAACTATGATTGTTTCAAATTGTCTTGATATCACTCGAGTTTATATCCATATTTTTTGTTTCTCTCTCTCCACATCACCAGAAAAATATAATTAATGATAATGATTACTATTATAACACACTAATATAACACTCTAAATATACCTATTGTTTAAATGTATTACTGTACCTGTATACACTACTATATATATACATCTATATATTTTATTCCTTATATATATATATATATATGGTTTTTACTGCTTTCTTTTTCTTCTTTTACTTTTTTGCACTTTATAATTATTCAGTAATACACTGACGTGATGAGTCATGTATGCCATCATGAAATTAGAGACCCTCCCCTCGAAATCTGAACACAAAATAGACTCAAATTACGACCAGATGTAAACGGTGATGTGTCTCGCTTGTTCACTTGTGATTGGATCGCCCGAAACGCATCTCAATACCAGGTATAAACTGAGTCTCTGTCTCTGTGTAAATGGTAATGATGCAGAAACTGAGCGGTTGGAGGAACTTCCTTTGTGTAGCTGTCGAATGGAAGCTCCGCGTGTGGATGGATTCAGTTCCCGCTCAAATGGAAATTGCATGGCCATAGACAGCATCAACGGAGAGGTGCAATGTTTGATTTCATTTGTAGCTGATTAAGGATTAATAGTTATTATATGCATGTGATAAATTGCATGCATATGTTTTAGATCATGTTTAATGTGCTCATCCTTCACACCTCATGGGTCGTCCCGTACTGTGTGTGTTTCAGTTGGTGGGCTGTACCAATGTGATTGTGAAGGGGGAGACGATGCGTCCCTCGAGCCGCGTGTCTCTGATGGTGCTGTGCGAGACGCATCGCTCACACATGGTCAAACATCACTGCTGTCCGGGCTGTGGATATTTCTGCCTCTCTGTAAGATCAACGTACATGTGAACAAACCATAATCCCTAACATAAAGAAAACTAAAAGAATGTCTTTCCAACTTTCAGGGAACGTTTCTTGAATGTTGTCCGGACATCCGTATTGCTCATCGGTTCCACCGCGGCTGTGTGTCTGTGCTGGGTGGTAGGCGGATTCGAGGAGGAGTGGGCGTCGGCTTGCTGTTCTGTCCTCACTGTGGTGAGGACGCGTCAGAAGCCCGAGAGGTCACCATCCCACCTGCAGCGCCATCATCAGGCAGTAACGTCATCACGGCGAGCGCGTCATCCACCACGGCCACACCCTCCCTGCTTCCCTCCGCTCTCGCTGTGACATCACGGGTGCTAAACAATGAGAGGAGGACGGGAGAGCCAATCAAGTAAGAGGTTTGATGGATAAAACGGTTTGTTTTACACTTTCAGTCCACCAAATAAAAGTCGCTAGCTATAAGCTAACTGTTCTGTTGTTATGTGACACAAAAACGAAGCATAAAACAGATGGCCCAGGTAACAATCTGTAACATTGTTGCTCGTAATAAACTGATTTTGGTAATATCTGCACCTTTTATATGGCCAAAAACACAGCATAGTTTGATTACTCTGTCTCACAGTGCCAGGATGCGTTGCCGTGGAGATGTCAGAAAGGGGGCGGATTTACAGCCTCAACCGCCCAGTGCCATTCCAGGAGGGGGCGGGGCAGAGGATGCGGTCACTCTGGGTGACGGCGGTGTGGACAGTGTTGGACCCTCGCTCGCCCTGCCTAACGGGAAGCCGATCTGCCCCAGTGCACTTCCTCCTGGAGACAGAAGGGCGGCGCTACAGAGAGCCATTCTCACACAGGACTCGGAGAGGTGATAACACTCATATATCAATCATAATAAATGTCGTTAGGCCTGATTAGATGGTAATTGAGTTTTAGGGTAATTAAAGTCTGTTGAAGGATGTTTGCATGACTCCCCTGTGATTAAAACAAAAATGACCGTTCGAATAGCCCTGTTGTTATTACGTCACATGATGTGATCTGTGGGTTGTTGTGATTGGTCAGGAGGAAGAAGTTGCGGTTTCACCCCCGCCAGTTGTATCCTGCAGCCAAACAGGGTGAAGTTCAGCGAGTTCTGCTCATGCTCAGTACGTACATTTATATTCTATTATACATGTGCAATTTGTTGCCGAATGTTACTTAACTACGCCGATAGATTGAGAATATTCATCCCTATTTTTATACTCACTTTTATGCATATTTGATTTGATAGTGAGTTTTAAATTGAAGCATGCAAAGAAAAATTAGACCATATAGAAACGTGCCCATCTGCACATACATTGTGTCTCCAATATCATATTATTTGAATAATAATAATAATAATAATAATAATAATAATACTTATTCCTCAATAAACCTCATATGGTAGGACCTGGGTATCTCAGCGAGTATCGACGCTGGCTATCACCGCTGGAGTCGTGAGTTTGAATCCAGGGTGTGCTGAGTGACTCCAGACAGGTCTCCTTAGCAACCAAATTGTCCCGGTTGCTAGGGAGGGTAGAGTCACATGGGGTAACCTCCTCGTGGTGGTGATTAGTGGTTCTCTCAATGGGGTGTGTGGTGAGTTGTGTGTGGATCGTGGAGAATGCCCGGTATGCCAGTCCAGCCCTGACCTCTAGTAACAATTACATCTGATTTTTTTGGAAAATGATGACGTGAGACGATGACTTTCTTGTGAGTCGTGTTGAACTGATCTCGTCAGTCTCTCTCTGTCTCCGTCAGTGGAGGGAATCGACCCGTCGTATCAGTCGGACTCTCAGAACAGACGCAGCGCTCTCCACGCGGCCGCTCAGAGGGGTTTACTAGAGATCTGTTACCTGCTCGTACAGGTGAGAAAAACGTCCTGAAGATGGTTTTCCAATCTGTTCTTGGTCTGTTTAGTGATGACGTGCTCTTTGTAGTGTTGTTCCTGTCTCAGTTTATTTCTTATTTCTTGGTTGATTTCAGGCAGGCGCAAAAGTGGACACCCAAGATAAGATGCTGAGGACCCCTCTGTTAGAGGCCATAGTGAACAATCATGTGGATGTGGTGAAATACCTGATCCAGAGCGGAGCTTGTGTCTATCATGTGGTAAGCTGACACACAGACATTGATTCACAAAGGAGTTGTTGTTGTGTTTAGAGACATGTAGATGAAAGATAAGATGTGTGTGTGTGTGTGAGGAGGAGGACGGCTCTACTGGTCTTCATCACGCTGCTAAACTGGGTAATCTTGAGGTGGTCATTCTGTTACTGAGCACTGGACAGGTGGATTTAAACGCACAGGTGAGGATCAGTATCTCTCTGGACATTCAGTCCAGTCCTAGATTAAGTACATTCTCCGGAAAACATCCTCTCTCTGTGTGTTTCAGGACAGTGGTGGTTGGACGCCCGTCATCTGGGCAGCAGAACACAGACACATAGACGTGATAAGAGCGCTGCTCAACCGAGGAGCAGACGTCACAGTTCGAGACAAAGTGAGTCTCTCGATGAAACAAATGCACTGTACAACTTTGCTCTTTCGGACGACGTAACTTCCCCTTTTTTCTCCTCTCGCAGGAGATGAACGTTTGTCTGCATTGGGCGTCATTCGCAGGCAGCGCTGAGATCGCAGAGCTGGTTTTGAACGCCGGCAGTCCGCTTTCATCTGTGAACCTGCATGGAGACACACCGCTGCACATCGCCGCACGAGAGGGCTTCATCGACTGCATCACGTCAGTCAAATTCCCGCTATCCACTCACCCTCATGTTCATCAGTATGTCATCCAAATCCACGATACGGTCCTACGTGAATATTAAACTGCAAAAGGCTGATTTATTTAATGTTTGGTGTGTGTGTGCTTCAGGGTGAAGGGGTGGCACGCTCGTCTGTGCACACGCATGGCTCATTATGGGCTCTTGTTTTTAGCGCTTTTAGAGCAGTTCACATGCATCATGAAATAAATGTACTGCATGTTCAAGCATTTGCGCAATTCCAAACATTATTAACCGCTACAAGTTTATATATAGATACATAGACACATCTTCAAATGCGACACAGTATAGCAGAAAAGGTGATGATACTGTTTCACCAGATGCAGAACATTGCAAAACTACACACTGCACTTCCGGTGTCCAAATAAATGCCCCAGGTGAAGGTGAAGTGTCAAAATAAAAGCTCCAGGTGAAGGTGAAGTGTCAAAATAAAAGCTCCAGGTGAAGGTGAAGTGTCAAAATAAAAGCTCCAGGTGAAGGTGAAGTGTCAAAATAAAAGCCCCAGGTGAAGATGAAGTGTCAAAATAAAAGCTCCAGGTGAAGGTGAAGTGTCAAAATAAAAGCCTCAGGTGAAGATGAAGTGTCAAAATAAAAGCACCAGGTGAAGATGAAGTGTCAAAATAAAAGCTCCAGGTGAAGGTGAAGTGTCAAAATAAAAGCACCAGGTGAAGGTGAAGTGTCAAAATAAAAGCACCAGGTGACGATGAAGTGTAAAAATAAAAGCTCCAGGTGAAGGTGAAGTGTCAAAATAAAAGCACCAGGTGAAGGTGAAGTGTCAAAATAAAAGCTCCAGGTGAAGGTGAAGTGTCAAAATAAAAGCACCAGGTGAAGGTGAAGTGTCAAAATAAAAGCGCCAGGTGACGATGAAGTGTCAAAATAAAAGCGCCAGGTGAAGTGTCAAAATAAAAGCCCCAGGTGAAGATGAAGTGTCAAAATAAAAGCCCCAGGTGACGATGAATTGTCAAAATAAAAGCGCCAGGTGAAGTGTCAAAATAAAAGCACCAGGTGAAGATGAAGTGTCAAAATAAAAGCGCCAGGTGACGATGAAGTGTCAAAATAAAAGCGCCAGGTGAAGTGTCAAAATAAAAGCTCCAGGTGAAGATGAAGTGTCAAAATAAAAGCTCCAGGTGACGATGAATTGTCAAAATAAAAGCTCCAGGTGACGATGAAGTGTCAAAATAAAAGCTCCAGTTGAAGATGAAGTGTCAAAATAAAAGCACCAGGTGAAGGTGAAGTGTCGAAATAAAAGCTTCTGGTGAAGGTGAAGTGTCAAAATAAAAGCACCAGGTGAAGATGAAGTGTCAAAATAAAAGCTCCAGATGAAGATGAAGTGTCAAAATAAAAGCACCAGATGAAGATGAAGTGTCAAAATAAAAGCGCCAGGTGAAGGTGAAGTGTCAAAATAAAAGCGCCAGGTGAAGTGTCAAAATAAAAGCCCCAGGTGAAGATGGTGTGTCAAAATAAAAGCCCCAGGTGAAGATGAGGTGTCAAAATAAAAGCTCCAGGTGAAGATGAGGTGTCAAAATAAAAGCACCAGGTGAAGGTGAGGTGTCAAAATAAAAGCACCAGGTGAAGGTGAAGTGTCAAAATAAAAGCTCCAGGTGAAGATGAGGTGTCAAAATAAAAGCTCCAGGTGAAGATGAGGTGTCAAAATAAAAGCTCCAGGTGAAGATGGTGTGTCAAAATAAAAGCCCCAGGTGAAGATGAGGTGTCAAAATAAAAGCACCAGGTGAAGGTGAAGTGTCAAAATAAAAGCTCCAGGTGAAGGTGAAGTGTCAAAATAAAATCCCCAGGTGAAGATGAAGTGTCAAAATAAAAGCTCCAGGTGAAGGTGAAGTGTCAAAATAAAAGCCCCAGGTGAAGATGAGGTGTCAAAATAAAAGCCCCAGGTGAAGATGAGGTGTCAAAATAAAAGCACCAGGTGAAGGTGAAGTGTCAAAATAAAAGCTCCAGGTGAAGGTGAAGTGTCAAAATAAAATCCCCAGGTGAAGATGAAGTGTCAAAATAAAATCCCCAGGTGAAGATGAAGTGTCAAAATAAAAGCTCCAGTTGAAGGTGAAGTGTCAAAATAAAAGCCCCAGGTGAAGATGAGGTGTCAAAATAAAAGCTCCAGGTGAAGATGGTGTGTCAAAATAAAAGCCCCAGGTGAAGGTGAAGTGTCAAAATAAAATCCCCAGGTGAAGATGAGGTGTCAAAATAAAAGCTCCAGGTGAAGGTGAAGTGTCAAAATAAAATCCCCAGGTGAAGGTGAGGTGTCAAAATAAAAGCTCCAGGTGAAGATGGTGTGTCAAAATAAAAGCCCCAGGTGAAGATGAGGTGTCAAAATAAAAGCTCCAGGTGAAGATGAGGTGTCAAAATAAAACCCCCAGGTGAAGATGAAGTGTCAAAATAAAATCTCCAGGTGAAGTGTCAAAATAAAAGCCCCAGGTGAAGATGAAGTGTCAAAGTAAAAGCACCAGGTGAAGATGAAGTGTCAAAATAAAAGCTCCAGGTGAAGATGAAGTGTCAAAATAAAAGCACCAGGTGAAGATGAAGTTTCAAAATAAAATCTCCAGGTGAAGCTGAAGTGTCAAAATAAAAGCTCCAGGTGAAGCTGAAGTGTCAAAATAAAAGCTCCAGGTGAAGATGAAGTGTCAAAATAAAAGCACCAGGTGAAGGTGAAGTATCAAAATAAAAGCACCAGGTGAAGATGAATTGTCAAAATAAAAGCTCCAGGTGAAGATGAATTGTCAAAATAAAAGCTCCAGATGAAGATGAGGTGTCAAAATAGAAGCTCCAGATGAAGATGAAGTGTCAAAATAAAAGCACCAGGTGAAGGTGAAGTGTCAAAATAAAAGCACCAGGTGAAGGTGAAGTGTCAAAATAAAAGCACCAGGTGAAGGTGAAGTGTCAAAATAGAAGCTCCAGATGAAGTGTCAAAATAAAAGCTCCAGGTGAAGGTGAAGTGTCAAAATAAAAGCTCCAGGTGAAGGTGAAGTGTCAAAATAAAAGCTCCAGGTGAAGGTGAATTGTCAAATTAAAAGCTCCAGGTGACGATGAAGTGTCAAAATAAAAGCTCCAGGTGAAGGTGAAGTGTCAAAATAAAAGCTCCAGGTGAAGGTGAAGTGTCAAAATAAAAGCTCCAGGTGAAGGTGAATTGTCAAAATAAAAGCTCCAGGTGACGATGAAGTGTCAAAATAAAAGCTTCAGATGAAGATGAAGTGTCAAAATAAAAGCTCCAGGTGAAGGTGAAGTGTCAAAATAAAAGCTCCAGGTGACGATGAATTGTCAAAATAAAAGCTCCAGATGAAGATGAGGTGTCAAAATAAAAGCTCCAGATGAAGATGAAGTGTCAAAATAAAAGCTCCAGGTGAAGATGAAGTGTCAAAATAAAAGCACCAGATGAAGATGAAGTGTCAAAATAAAAGCACCAGATGAAGATGAAGTGTCAAAATAAAAGCTCCAGATGAAGATGAAGTGTCAAAATAAAAGCTCCAGATGAAGATGAAGTGTCAAAATAAAAGCACCAGATGAAGATGAAGTGTCAAAATAAAAGCACCAGATGAAGATGAAGTGTCAAAATAAAAGCTCCAGATGAAGATGAAGTGTCAAATAAAAGCACCAGATGAAGATGAAGTGTCAAAATAAAAGCTCCAGATGAAGATGAAGTGTCAAAATTAAAGCACCAGATGAAGATGAAGTGTCAAAATAAAAGCACCAGATGAAGATGAAGTGTCAAAATAAAAGCTCCAGATGAAGATGAAGTGTCAAAATTAAAGCACCAGATGAAGATGAAG
>JAVLUX010000041.1:28686200-28886200 GCA_032164185.1 Moxostoma hubbsi
GTTGAAAAATTATTGTTCTATATTAATTTCATTTGAAAATAGTTTTATAAATTAATTTGATTAGACACCATTTTGATGTTAAAATTTAACACCTGAAACTAACTGGAATTAAGAAAAATAAATACATTTAAGCACTTTTTATTCAGTTGTCTGGCCTTTGTTTCTCCCCTGTCATCTCGCCTGGACTGCATTTCCCATAATTCCCTGCTCTCATCACTGCCATCTGTCTTTCATTGTCCTCACCTGTGTTTAATTTTATCATCATCCTTTGTGTATTTAAGCCCTCTTGTTTGATCATTCATTGTCAGTTGTTGTATGACGCTAGATCCATTTCTTGGTCAGTTGTTCTGTAACGAGGAAGACGAGCAATGGGGATCTAAATGCAGCTTTTAATGACAAAAACAAAACAGAGGAACAAATAAAACAACCACAATGGGAAAACTTAAACAAGAACAGGAACAGGATCAAGATACGGAAAGTCTGAATACATACAACAACTCACAACGAATGATCAAACAAGAGGGCTTAAATACAGGTGATGAGAGCAGGGAATTATGGGAAGTGTAGTCCAGGAGAGATGACGGGAGAAACACAGGCCAGACAACAGTGGATCGTGACAGCAACATGTGAATAGGCTAAAGGATTGTTTAATAGCATGTTACCTATTGTTTTGTGGTTTCGAAGTTGGGATCGAGAATCGTAACATTTTACTGGTAATGGAACAGACAACTGAAAATATTAACCCCACTGACAAGTGTCTAAAACTCTTGAAAACCATCAAACCAGACCAGCATAGCGGGTTTGGCAAGGATAGGAGACCAGTTAAGCTGTTTTCAGCAGAATAGTTGCCGAATGCCCAAAACCCTTCTAAAACCATCAACCTAGACCAGCCTGACCAGTAGAGCCCATTGAATGCAGCTAAGACCAGCAAACCATCTCATGCTGGTTTAAGCTCTTTCTTCATTGGCGTAGTCTGTTAATGTTGCTGTAACGTGTGTGTGTGTGTGTGTGTTTTTGCAGGTATGTTGGTGAGCTGATCTCTGACGCAGAAGCTGATGTGAGAGAAGACGACTCATACCTCTTTGACCTTGATAACAAGGTCCTATTTTCAAATTCTCGACAGTTTTTAATGGTCTATTCACACCAAGGGACACCTACAGGAGCTTTTAAGACATCCCGTTCTAACTCCATAGGCATTAATATCGAGTTGGTCCCCCCCTTTGCAGCTAGAGCAGCTTCCACTCTTCTGGGAAGTCTTTCTACAGGATTTTGGACTTTTTGTCCATTCTTCCAGAAGAGCATTTGTGAGGTCAGACACTGATGTTGGACGAGTCCGTTCTAGTTCATCCCAAACGTGTTTGATAGGGTTGAGGTCAGGGTGCGGGCCAGTCAAGAGCCTCCACACCAAACTCATCCAACCATGCCTTTATGGAGCTTGCTTTGTGCACTGGGGCACAGTGACTTGCTGCAATGGTGGCATCCTATTACAGTGCCACGCTCGAATCCAGTGAGCGCTTTAGAACGACCCATTCTTTCACAGATGTGTGTAAAGGCAGACTGCATGGCTAGCTGCTTGATTTTATACACCTGTGGCAATGGGACTGAATGAAACACCTGAATACAGTGATTAAGAGGTGTGGCCTAATAGTTTTGTCCATAGAGTGTAGCTGGTACCACTGAGTACAGCACAAAAACAGAGACCCACAATACCAAGTGTAGGGTGCAAAAGTTTCTCCCCAATTTTTAACGCCCAATTCCCAATGTGCTCCAAGTCCTCGTGGTGTTGTAGTGACTCGCCTCAATCCGGGTGGCGGAGGACGAATCTCAGTTGCCTCCGTGTCTGAGACTGTCAATCCGCGCATCTTATCACATGACCTGTTAAGTGCATTACCGGGGAGACGTAGCGCGTGTGGAGGCTTCACGCTATTCTCCGCGGCATCCACGCACAACTCACCACACGCCCCACCGAGAGCGAGAACCACATTATAGCGACCACGAGGAGGTTACCCCATGTGACTCTACCCTCCCTAGCAACCGGGCCAATTTGGTTACCCCATGTGAGTCTACCCTCCCTAGCAACCGGGCCAATTTGGTTACCCCATGTGACTCTACCCTCCCTAGCAACCGGGCCAATTTGGTTACCCCATGTGAGTCTACCCTCCCTAGCAACCGGGCCAATTTGGTTACCCCATGTGACTCTACCCTCCCTAGCAACCGGGCCAATTTGGTTACCCCATGTGACTCTACCCTCCCTAGCAACCGGCCCAATTTGGTTACCCCATGTGACTCTACCCTCCCTAGCAACCGGCCCAATTTGGTTGCTTAGGAGACCCACAATATGTACTATTTAAGAGACGTGTGGACTTTGATTTAATTGCCCTAACACACCTTCCTGAGGGCAAGGGAGTTAAGAAATGATTGGCAGGATGCGTGGGAACTTACAAGATGTTCTCACCTTTACCTTCATACTATGGCTAGGACCATATATATATATATATATATATATATGGAAGTGGAGTAAACCATCCCTTGATACTCCAAACTTTTTTTAAGCTGCTTTACAAACAAAAGCCTGTGATGTGCTTTTTTTTTTAATAATCCCAGTTAAATGATCGTCCCATTCAGAGATGCAGAAATAGTAGTCCTGAGAAACTTGAAACCAAGCACCCTTTCGACTTCTAGACCATTGATGGTTAATGGCAGGAGAACATTCTGCCGCCGTCGGAAGTCGAACACCATCATCACGAGATCATTAGCACTGCACCAGTCAAGCAGGGAAGACATCTCACTCCAATCATTGTTGTATCACCCACAAACGTACAGATTTTTACAGAATCACAATGTGAAATACAATCGTTTGTGTACATTGAAAGAGTAAAGGCGACAATACACAGCCTTGCGGGGCACCAAGAAGTCCAGAATCCAGTGGGCAAGGGACTGATGCACCCCCAATTTCCCAAACTTCTCAAATAACTGGATTGATGATTGATTGAAAAACTTCCCTCTGAAAACCTTTTGAGGTCATAAACTCTTATGCATGTGCACTCGTTATGCGAGCGACTCAGAGACAGTAAAGCAGCTGAAGGGTGTTGACTTTGTTTCCTGCTCTTTCACAGGACGGTGAGGTGTACTGCATTGATGCCCGTTACTATGGCAACATCAGTCGCTTCATAAACCACCTCTGTGACCCGAACATCATCCCGGTGCGCGTGTTCATGCTGCATCAGGACCTGCGATTCCCTCGCATCGCATTCTTCAGCTCCAGGGACATTTTTACCGGACAGGAACTCGGGTGAGACGAGACGGGACGTTTTCCTGCATGCATGTTTCTGGAAAGCAGGTTATCGTATGTAATTGCTTTATGACCTCTTGGCTTTGAGATGAAGGAATTTATGGCAGCAGTTGCTTCCTGTTAGTCATAATATAGTTTCCGTGTGGCTGTCTTTATGATATGGTGGTTTACCCAACACATTTTCTCTGTGTATCTCGCAGGTTTGATTATGGCGATCGCTTCTGGGATATCAAGAGCAAGTACTTCACCTGTCAGTGCGGTTCAGAGAAATGTAAACACTCGGCGGAGGCCATCGCGCTGGAGCAGAGCAGACTGGCACGCCTGGAAAACTGTCCGGAATCGTGCAGTGAACCTGGACTTCCTGTGTTAGGACAAACATGATGTGGACATGACAGTGAAGAGCTTTGTGTTTGTGTGTATGACAAATACACACTTATACAGCCCACATATTTGGAGACACTTTCTTTCTCAGAGGTGTTTAAAGTTGAAGTTAAAGATTGTGTTTTTGGCTTCAAATGATTCGTTTCTCTCAGCTGATCTGGAAAGTGGAAACAATAAATTTGGTGCATGCAAATCCCCTTTTAAAATGCCACCAGGAAGTCGTATTCAAATTCGGACAGTGTGGAATTCTGTCTGATTCATAAGGGAAAACATTACACAAACTGATCACAAACACTGTCCCTATTGGCATTCCATAGAAACATTCACTTTTGTTGATTTGTATTTTGTGTATTTTGTTTTAATAAATACTATTTGATACAGAAATGTGTTTCCTGTGTTTTTGATGCCACAGTGCTAAAGAGAATTCACTTCTTTCTTTGGAAAATGTAATCTTTAACCACGGTAATCATTGATTCTGCCATTGTTGCTGTAATTACAGTTTGTTGGCTTGAAAAGCTTTAAATTTACATCCACCAAACTCGGCACAGACCTGTAGATAGTTCTGGAATAGTGTGCTATGTTGAACTGGTCAGACATGGTTTTCACCCAGTAGACGATCAAAAATCTGGAAAAATCCCATACTTACATTGACGGAATGTTCAAAAGGGCCAACGGAATGCTCATTAATTCAAACTCCAACTGTCAAAAATTTAAATGTAAACAAACCCAGAAAAGGCCTTTGATCTGCTTTAAATTGCTCTCTCTCTCTCTCTCTCTATATATATATATATATATACAGTATATGTACATATATGTTTTCTAACTGATCAGACTTTTGGTTTTCGCACAGCGGATTATCAAAAATCTGGAAAAATCCCATAGAGTTACATTGACGGAATGTTCAAATGGGCCAACAGAATGCTCGTTAATTCAAACTCCAACTGTCAAAAATTTAAATTTAAACAAACCCAGTAAAAGGCCTTTGATCTGCTTTAAATTGTTCTCTCTCTCTCTCTCTCTCGCTATATATATATATATATATATATATATATATATATATATATATATATATATATATATATATATTTATATAAAAGTAAAGTAAGCGATTACTCTTAATTTTTCAGTACTTTAATTACAGTTACTTCCGATGTTAAATAATGTATAGATGCTAAATTCTATATAAAACAATAGTAAATTTAAAATCGGAATTTAACATCTATTGTTAAAAAGTATGTTTTCTAATTTAACGCTGCCCCTTTAAATTCTTTGGCCAGTTCATGAATAATTAATTTGTTTTTATAGGATATATTTGAAAGAATTAAAAGAACAGTTTCATGTCTATCATAAGGATTCGTAAGGGTTTTAGAAAGTAATTAGTAATAAGTAATGCAATTACTTTTCAGACAGAGTAATAGTACTGTAATCTAATTACACTATTGAAGATGTAATTAGTAGTGACTTTTGTAGAGTAACTTACCCAACACTGGTCACTCACTGCATGTGTATCGCTAACATATATGTATAAAATATGTTATATTGTTTTTTAATCACCATTAACATGTCATAAGGAGAATAAATTGCATGTTCACCAGATTCATTGTATTAGTCGTTTGTACAGGTATGTTTCGTCAGATATGTGACTGCTTATTAAACTGACTCGTCATTACATTTGTTTTGTATCTGTAAACTGGTTGAAATAATAAATGTCGCAGTAAACACTCACCTGCAGAGGACGCGTCAACGGGGGGGGATTAAGCGTGAGCGCGCCACACAGGTGAGCAACAGGAGCGCGCGCCAGCGCTTGCAGGTGTTCTGTGACGTCACAGCCACTGCCTATTTACCGCTCTAAAAGATTTACTGACAAGTGCATCACAACCGCGCGCGCACACACTGGAGTTTATCCGGTCGAATAAAGCCCGTAAAGGAGTGAAAGAGCTCGAGAGCACTTCAGAGGTTTTGTTATTTTCAACAGATGGGCGGAAAGAAACAGGAGGAAGAGCAGAACAGCTCCGAGTATGGTAAGAGAACACAGTATTCCGAAATCTGCAGTTCCTGACTCTTTACCTGATTAATCCGATTATTATTGTATTATTTTACCTGACATGCAACGTTGAGTTTATTTGTTTATTTATTTTTTGAGGTTTTGCACAAAGTGTTAGGAACAGGAAGACTGATTTGAAGTCAGATGTGTTTTTCAAAAAAAAAAGAAGTGGTTGTTTGTGTTTACCTGCCTGTATTTGTTTACCTGCCTGTATTTGTTTACCTGCCTATGCTCCAAACACACGTCCTCGTTTAAATTCATAGATTCATAATCTAGTTTTTGCAAAGGTGTCTTTTGGGGTAGAGCTTGTGTTAGTGTTCATTTAATTATCTTCATATTAATCACCAGAAGTGTTGATATATTCTCATGTAGATGCCAAGCACAGGTGTATTAGTGTAAATACAGTATGTGTACACAATGACTTGTCCATACTGAAACTGTTCTGGTAATTCACTGCAACTCATTCTCAAAGAAAAATGATCTCTATCATCTTTAGTAAGTGTTCCTAAATTAATTACATGATGTAAAGATATCATTATGCGCTTTGAGCTTATATAGTGTTGTGAAAAAGTATTGGCCCCCTTCCTGATGTCTTCTGTGTTTGTGTATTTTAATACTAAATGGTTTTAGATCTTCAAACGAGATATAATGTAAAACAAAGTCAACCCGAGTGAACATAAAATACTGTTTTCAAATGTATATGTTTGTCATTGAAGCAAAAAAGTTATCCAACACCGATATCACCCATGTGAAAAACTAACTGCCCCCTTAATCTTAATATCTGGTTGTGGTGCCTTTAGCAGCAGCACCTGCATGAAACGCTTCTGATAACTGGAGATCAGTGGTTCACAACACTGTGGGGGAATTCTGTCCCACTCTTCTTCACAGAACTGCTTTAGTTCAGACATATTGGAGGTTTTCATCATGAACTGGCCGTTTAAGGTCCTGTCACAGCAGCTCATGTCAGGACTTTGACTAGGCCGCTCCAGAACTTTCATTTATCTTCTTTTGAGTCATTCAGAGGTGGACTTACTCCTGTGCTTTGGATCATTGTCTAAGTTGTGCTTGAGCTTCAACTCACGGACTGATGACGGGACGTTCTCCTTTAGGATTATCTGGTGGAGCAGAATTCATGTTTCTCTCAATTACTGCAAGTCGCCCTGAAGCAGCAAATCATCCCTGCCGGTTACTGGATGTTTTTTTGGTTTTGGCACTGGTGCCAGATGGGCTGGTTTGAGTATTTCTGCAACTGCTGATCTCTAGAATTTACTAAAAACATCCAGAGAATGAATGCTGTTCTGAGATGCCGGTTGGGGCTGTTTTGGCGGAACGAGGGGAGCCTGCACAGGTGGTTTTAATGTTGTGGCTGATCGGTATACACTAAAACAGAAGAAATCAGGATGGGGGCAAATACTTTCCCACAGCACTGTAGTCGCATTCTTGATGTTGTCACAATGGATCATGAGATCAGATGCTTTTTATATGATGCATTAATTAGGGATGGGTGTTGTTATTTTTTCATACATTCTTCCTCATTTTGGTCAAATATTCGTTTTTAAAGGTGTACAAATCCCTGTATTCCATCAATAAACATGATGTGTTGAAATGTAATGTATTATACTGTGTATATATATATATATATATATATATATATATCACATTATAGAGAACCACATTATAGTGACCACGAGGAGGTTACCCCATGTGACTCTACCCTCCCTAGCAACCGGGCCAATTTGGTTACCCCATGTGACTCTACCCTCCCTAGCAACCGGGCCAATTTGGTTGCTAAGGAGACCTGGCTGGAGTCACTCAGCACGCCCTGGATTCAAACTCGCGACTCCAGGTGTGATAGTCAGTGTCAATACTCGCGGAGATACTCAGACCCCCTGACTGTGATCATAATTAAATGTTTATGTTTGTTGTCTTTGTTCGATAACTGACGGTAAAGAACAGAAAAGAAATTAAAAGCGCCATTATTCAATAATAAATGGATTGCTTTGAGCTCATCTTTGGACACACATCACACTTTTACTCTCAAGACGCCATGAAAGGATCTCGCTGCTGATCCTCTTCACCACTATTCTACTCTCAACATTCACCAGCAGTTAGATGATCATTCATTAGTCGCATTTAGCCTGAACTGTGGCTGCATATGCAAGTAAACATCATAATGGATAACAAGCATGCTAGCTGAGTCAGTACAACACCAGACCGTTACAACATCGTTGTCATTCTGTTTCAACATCATCACCAATGTCTCAACGCTCCTCTTCCAGTGCACAACTTTGAGCAACAGATAAGAAGGATGTATGTGGACTTTTAGAACAAATATGAGCCGTCTCCTCATTTCACATTGTTTTGATGCACATTATTAAATGTTATCAACTCTCATTTACATTAAACACCTCATGGTTGATTGCAAACTGGAACAGTGACTTTGCACTGTCTAAAAGATCAGTTACGTGTCAGGAAAGTCTGTCAGATCTCATCGCAGTGGCCTTTAAGTGTCTCTTACTGAGTGTGTCTTTCTATTCAGGGTTAGTGATTTGCTCACTAGAAGTATTAAACTTCAGCGCGGGACTCGTCCTGCCACATTGGTGCAACGGACGTGAAATACACCTCGGATCATTCATGTGGCTTGTTGATAAGAAAGTTATTTTGGGTGTTAATTCCAAACAGCCTTATCAGTTTTAAGGAATCCCATTGACTTGCATTGAAGGAGGGTCTCGTCCTATCTAGAGAGCAAAATATCAGAGTCGCCCAGAAACCTTGTGCCAGTGAGTTCTGACTGGCCAGACATCACCCAAACGTTTTTAGAGATGTACATTAGGTCTTTCATCTATTTCACGTTAGATGAACACAGTCAGGGTGGGTACTGTGTGCCAAGCAACCAGGTATTTCTCCTTCCTGGTCGTCGTCATCCGTACACGTCGAGCGAGCTGAAGATTAGGCATTTCTCTGGAGCCTCCGTCACTGGGTAACCAGCCTGTTGGTCAACATTTAAACCAGGAACAATCGGGTGATCTCGCACACGTACACGCCCGCACACACATACTCCTTTTGTTTTAGGAGATGGGCACACTGCCAACATTTTATCACTTAATTATCCAGTTTAACTGAGCATGCACATCATTTTAAATGGTTTCCTGAAAGAAGATACGCTGAGACACACTTTTATGAACACCCATAAATGCAATTGCTAAGATATTTAAATGAGGACATGCCATTGTATTCTGTTGCTCTTATAGAAACCTTTATACTGCTATTTCTCGATTCAGACACCCACGCAATCTTATTCCTAAATATGTGTTAACGTTCCAGTGGCTACTACTTTAAAAAAAAAAAAATGTACCCCCTTTTCTCCCAGTTTGGAATGCCCAATTCCCACTATTTAGTAGGTCCTTGTGGTGGCACGGTTACCCGCCTCAATCCGGGTGGCGGAGACTCACAGCATGTGGAGACTCGTGCTACTCTCCACGATCCACACACAACTCACCACACGCCCCATTGAGAGAACCACTAATCACCACCACGAGGAGGTTACCCCATGTGACTCTACCCTCCCTAGCATCCGGGACAATTTGGTTACCCCATGTGACTCTACCCTCCCTAGCAACCGGGACAATTTGGTTACCCCATGTGACTCTACTCTCCATAGCAACCGGGACAATTTGGTTACCCCATGTGACTCTACCCTCCCTAGCAACTGGGCCAATTTGGTTACCCCATGTGACTCTACCCTCCCTAGCAACCGGGACAATTTGGTTACCCCATGTGACTCTACTCTCCATAGCAACCGGGCCAATTTGGTTGCTTAGGAGACCTGACAGGCGGATTCAAACTCACGACTCCAGGGGTGATAGTCAGTGTCAATACCTGCTGAGCTACACAGGACCCCTTTAACATTGTTTTTTAAACTTGCAATGTCCTTCAGAGTCAAAGTGCATGCTAATGTTCTACTACAAAGAGAAAAACCTAATTTTTTGGGGGGTAAAAAGGTGTATAATTCTGAAAAAGTTCTGTATTGAAACCTTTGGTGTTTGGTTTCAATAAAAAAATATTCAGAACAAAATGAACCAGTTATTTATCAGTATTTTTAAATAATGTTTTCACTTTGGAACAATTGAAAGGGATTTTGTTCCCATTTTTGTGGTGTGAGGACTCGATTGTTCTTCTAGGCGTTTATTATTTTTTTCCCAAATGAATTGCATTTTTGAGGGCCTAAACATACTCGAAAACTCATGAAACTTTGCACACGCATCAAAGTGGTGTAAATGTACATCTGATTCGGGTTTCAGAATGAGGTAAAATGGCTCGATAGCGCCACCTACAAACATTCAAGGATGTGCACTTTACGCTACGTTTCACCTACATGTATGAACATTGGTACACGTGTGTAACATGCCAACACGTACAAAAAAGTATCTTGGACCCATGCCCTAAACTCAACAGGAAGTCAGCCATTTTGATTTTTCTCTTAAATTTTTGCTCCGTTTTTGGCATTTCCCGGGCTCGTACTTTAACAAACTCCTCCTAGAGATTTCATCAGATCTTTTTCATATTTGGTTATTCTAATCTAAAGGCCTTGTCGATGTTAAATTGCGAAGCTTTTGAGTTTTCACTGCACGGCGTGGCAGTGACAGTCTGACAAATTTCGATATTTCGCCATGAAACAGGAAGCTGCCCCAAATGTCCATTCTGCCCCAAACTTCACCTTTTTTTAAAAAACATATTTGCTTATTTATTTACCAGCGCAACACGCAAGTTAACATAACTATTTGTCCTCTCGTTTGGATTTTTACTTCTTTAGAAGAATATCTAACGTTTCAGTATGTAACTCAGTAGAGTTGCAACAGAGCGAATTAGTTACATGATGTTTCCTACTGAATCACTGCGACGTGAGTATTCAATATATAATCTTTTATGAATGCTCTTTTTATTATTTAAGCATATATCTCTGTTTTAGAGGGCTGTTTTGTGATCTTTGATCAAGCTGTGCGTGTGGTTTACGGTAAATGTCTCTAAAAGCGTCACACGGAGCAAGTGAACACCAAATAAAACGGCATATAAACTCTACAGCCCATCCACACGCCCTCGCTTTTACGAGACGCTGTAAAGGTCATGATCATGAGCACATTTGTTTGAACACCAGTGTCCTAAGGGCAAAAACTGAGCATGTGTGTTTGGTGTAATATGATACTGGATTGTACATGGAGAGATGTAGAAAAACTGGTTGGGTCTGACAGGATTTGAGTAGGAATGGCATCATGTCTCTCCTTATTCCTACCTTACAGGTTTCCAACCGTCATTTAAAACCTGGACATTTTAAAATAGTGTTTTTCACTATTTGACAAAAGTCATCAAAAGACACAAGTTCATAAAAAGTACATTTGACATGTTTCAGCTGCTTGATATTGCTCTTGTGACCAATAGTCATAGTGATGTTTAATTTGTGAGTCGATGCTTTTCAATGAATTAGTCAAAGAGTCTGAATGATTTATCCACCAAATTTGGCACAGTCCTTCAGACTGTTCTGACTCAAGTTGCTATGAATTTTCAAACTGATTCGACTTACGATTGTCCCGTAACGGAGGATTAAAAATCCCCAAAATCCCATAGACTGTGAGTATCGGAATCACAAAGGACTGGAAAGTTCATGGAAGTTCAGTGGTCCAAAATCTAACATTTTATTATTATTCACATGCTTTAGTTAATCCAGTGTTTGACTCTGTCTTTGTAATTTAACCACAGAGTTTATAAATATTTGACCGTACCACCCTTATGTTGTGGTTTATCGTCTTGTGTCCTGGTGTTAAATACATGACTGTGTTTCAGCCCACATGAATCATTTCAGAGGATTCAAGAATTCATTTCCTGTTTTGTGGTTGTGTTCAGATAGAATAAGACTTCCTCCACTGAAGCATCTCATGCACTGTGTACTTTTGAGTTCAACAAGTTAATGTTTTTACACTTTACAGACCTTTGCTAACTCATGTATGTTTGCAAGAAAGATTAAAGACTGAAGCAAGAGTTAAAGTGTATTAAGGGCAGCTAAATACAGTATTTGACATTCAATATTTACAGCAGTGACGACCGCACCCCAAAAACTGTTTAAGGTAACGTGTTACAATAGGGTCATATTTGTTACATTGATTAGCGTGAACTTAAAATCAACTTTACTTTTACAGCATTTATAAATGTTTGTTAACGTTCATTTCAACAGACACTAACGTACTATTAAAATTGAAAGTTGCATATGTCAAGTAAGGGATAATGTACAGTCAGCCGGTCGTTATCATTGTTTTGCAATGACAAACGGCTTATTACACGTCTATTAACGAAATAATACATGGACATACAGTATTGATGCACTTTACAATAAAGTTGTATTAGTTAGCATTAGTTAACATGTACTAACAATTTAAACATATGCTAATAAGTGATTACAATTGACAGTTGTCTGCCTGTACGTTAGCATTAGAACACTAACAATGAACATTTCTATTTGTTAACATTAATTAACGAACAACACTTCTACAGCACTTCGTATATGTTTAACGTAATATTAACCCTTGTGCGTCAAATTGAAAAAGTCACTCCTTGGAGGACAAAAATGTCATAATCAAAAAAACTACCATAAAAATATTATATACGAATATTATTTTCCACTTTCAATGACTTCATCAGTCCTGATCATAACAACCAAATATTCATTCATTTTCAGGAATTTAACCCTTTAAATGCCAGTTTGTTTATTTAATGCCACTGTTGTTTTACACACACTCAAACACACACACACACACACACACACACACACACAGACACACACACACACTCTTTTATCTGCATCATGTATTCAGTTGTCCTGCAGGTCTCTATAATACAGGAAACAGAGAATACACACACACACACACACACACACACACACACACACTCACTTGTATCTGCATCATGTATTCAGGTGTACTGCAGGTCTCTATAATACAGGAAACAGAGAATACACACTCACACACACACTCACTCTCTCTCTCTCTCACACACACACACACACACACTCACTCTGTCTCTCTCTCTCACACACACACACACACACACACACACTCACTATAATCCAGTAAACAGAGAATAGGGGAAAAGCTTGTATTTGCTCCATAGGCTAAATGAAAAATGGTGCCATCTGGTGGAAAATATTAAAAAGTAAATTTTGATTCCAGAGCTCCAGAATGAACACATAATATCATAGAATTCATGATTTTATACTTTAATGGCACTGGGATCAAATATTGCAGGTTTAATGTGTTTCAATGGGGACATATTTGTCCTGAAGGTCCCGTGTGTGACTATAGTGTATCAATCAATCAATGTTTATTTATAATAGATGCATTATAGAAACTGAGGTTGAAATATTAAAAGTCCCCCCAAAAATACACCCCTTTGCCAAAATGTATGCCTTTGGCATTAACACAGACAAAAAAACAAAAAGGAAAAAGACAAGAATGTCCCGAAGGTCGCACATGGGTAAACCAAGATTAACATGGCCTGGGTATCTCAGCGAGTATTGCCACTGACTATCACACCTGGAGTCGTGAGTTTGAATCCAGGGTGTGCTGAGTGACTCCAGTCAGGTCTCCTTAGCAACCAAATTGGCCCGGTTGCTAGGGAGGATAGAGTCACATGGGGTAACCTCCTCGTGGTGGTGATTAGTGGTTCTTGCTCTCAATGGGGCGTGTGGTGAGTTGTGTGTGGATCGTGGAGAGTAGCATGAGCCTCCACATGACGTAACTTTGGCAGGCCTTATAATTAATCGTGACTTATGTATAGATATAAACTGTCATCTGTACATCAGGTTTAGAGTCTTGATCAAGAGCTCACACCCTGATCTCTAGACAGATCCAGTCAAACACAACTGCAGTCCTGATCCACAGGTTTCAAGAGGGAATGTCGTTGAATGACTCAAGATGAGATTATCTGATCATCGTTACTGACACGTCGAGTGAAATCTGCCGTTTGAAGGAGTTTATACACAGTAGGATAATGTCTGTTATTTACCTCCATTTTTTAATTCAAATAAGATTCAAATGATCCCATTTCTCTCTTTCTTTGTCTCTCGAGATAAATGGGGAAATGTTTAATGTTTAAAGAACAGAAATGTTTCAGCGTCATTACTTCACTGTATAATTCTCCTGTGTGGCCAGAAATGAACACGAAACACTGAAGCTGCCAGGCAACAATCCCTCACGGCACCGGCAACTGAGAAACACAAACACACACACAGTCGCAAACCAGAACAATTATGCAAGTTGCAGAACTTTAGCATTTGGGTAGTTTGTGATGTGTCCTTGATGTCTTCATTTAAATATATGTTAAACAACATTTTGCTAATTGTTGTGTGCAGTTATTATGAGAGATTAACTGAGAAACTACTCGGGTCTTTTCGTGTCAACTCAACCAGATTGTTGAATTCGATGCATCTATATTTACTGAGTGATCCATTGTTTTGAATAAGAGGTTAAAAATGACACATTTCACCTGTGATTAATCAGTTTAATTCAGCACCTCTTTTTACATTATATGTCAATGGAGTCCAATAATGGGGAAAAAACACTTTTTTTGTGTTGTTTGAGAGCCTCTAACTCCAGAAGTGTTAAAAATGTCTTAATATCCTTTAACATTCTGGTTTAGAACAAACTTTCCTTTTTGCATTTTCATTTTTAAGGCCCTAGATGGTTAAACTCCAGAGATATGGGGCTCTCAATGTGGTTCTATGTGTAAATTGTTTAAAATCGAATCCCTTTTGAATGGTTGAAAACCACATGTGGGTCACATGGTATAAATCTAGTTTTTCTTGTCCAACAGCACAAATATCTGAAGTACAGGTCATGTTGAAACTAGAAGTGTACCAGGGCTAGTTGTCACAAGGACTATATCTCTGTAAAGTTTTTGTTTTTTCCTTTTTTCTCCCCAATCTGGAATGCCCAATTCCCAATGTGCTCTAAGTCCTCGTGGTGGGTTACCCCATGTGACTCTACCCTCCCTAGCAACCGGGCCAATTTGGTTACCCCATGTGACTCTACCCTCCCTAGCAACCGGGACAATTTGGTTACCCCATGTGACTCTACCCTCAATAGCAACCGGACCAATTTGGTTGCTAAGGAGACCTGGCTGGAGTCACTCAGCACGCCCTGGATTCAAACTCATGACTCCAGGTGTGGTAGTCAGCGAGATACCCAGACCCCCACTAGTAACTATATAGTTTTGAGTTAAAAGTCTAAATACACAAATACATCCTGATCTAGTGAACGTGATCATGTCAACATCATTGCAAAGTGATGTTACACTTTTCGCTGTAGTTTCCCAGTGAAATGTCCAGCGGGGGTGCCAAAAGTGAGTGAAATGGTCCCGTATTCATATGAGGTTTTTAAGGTGAATGTTAGAATGAAACCTAACCGATACTGTCCCAAAGTGCACATTAGTAACACCGTAACGTTAATTCTATGACACTAAGGCACCTGGCATTAAGATGCGTTTTTGCTAATCGGATCCCATGTGGTTAGCGCTAAATATTGGCTTAAACAGGGTCTAAAACGTTTTGTGATTGGATCAGAAAGACCACATACGTACGTGGTCAAAAACGCATCTGAACGTATCATATTTCAGGTATAAATGCTAATCTGTCCTGTATGCGTCCTGGCAGCAGCGATACGCCAAGACTCACCTGTGAGAGTGTAAACTTTCCCGGTTATGAGCAGCTTTAAAAGGAAATGGACGTCCTATCTGAAAAGATTTCAGCGGATATACTGTATACACAAGCATGAGAACTTCACAGATCTTCTCCGGTGTCTGACATCAACATGCACGAACATCTGCAGCTCAGGTTAATACAGGCAAGCCACTAGAATAATGGACAACTCTGCTCCAAATGTTGCTTTTGTGCTTAGATAAAATTTCAGATGCACCTGGGAGAAATCCATCCATCCATCTTCAACCGCTTATCCGAAGTCGGGTCGTGGGGGCAGCAGCTCCAGCAGGGGGCCCCAAACTTCCCTATCCCGAGCCACATTAACCAGCTCTGACTGGGGGACCCTGAGGCGTTCCCAGGCCAATTTGGAGATGTAATCTCTCCACCTAATCCTGGGTCTTCCCCGAGGCCTCCTCCCAGCTGGATGTGCCTGGAACACCTTCCTTGGGAGGCGCCCAGGGGGCATCCTTACCAGATGCCTAAACCACCTCAACTGGCTCCTTTCCACGCAAAGCTTCTACTCCGAGCTCCTCGCGGATGACTGAGCTCCTCACCCTATCTCTAAGGGAGAAGCCCGCCACCCTTCTGAGGAAACCCATTTCGGCCACTTGTACTCGTGACCTAGTTCTTTCGGTCATGACCCGGCCTTCATGACCATAGGTGAGGGTAGGAACGAAAATTGACCGGTAGATCGAGAGCTTTGCCTTCCGGCTCAGCTCTCTTTTCATGACAACGGTGGGATAGAGCGAGTGCAATACCGCCCCCGCTGCCCCGATTCTCCAACCAACCTCCCGCTCCATTGTCCCCTCACTCGTGAACAAGACCCTGAGGTACTTGAACTCCTTCACTTGGGGCAATACCTCCTTCCCCACCCGGAGTACCACTCCATCGGTTTCCTGCTCGGGTATTTCTTTCTGGGAGATATAACCCGCCATTTTTTTTGTGCTCTGTTTGTATTTTCTGACTTTGTAGTGGTTTATTATCACGCAGTAACACACTGACAAAGTGATCGATGTATGTTGTCATAAAACCAGAGACCCTCCTCTCCAAATCTGAACACAGGTGTTCACAGGAGACGCATTTCAGCGTCCCGACATTAAGTTGTTATGATGATGATCTTAATACCAGGTGGAAACTGGTCTAAGTTGGACATATGTGTGTTATTTTTCTTGCAGAGGGTTTAAATGTTGGTTTTAAACACCTCATTCAAAACGGCTTAAAATGCAAATATGTTTCGGGAATTCTGTCCTGCAAAATCATCATATTTTTGTAATAGTTGTTGGGTAAACAAGCACATGCAGTAAAACCACACTGGCATGCATTAGGACAAAATGAAGCACATACATGTTCCATAAATGTCAGTTCGGGGCAAGTTGTCACATGGTTTGGTATTTGTGTAGGAGCACTTTTACGTTTCTTGCATGCAAAAGTTAGATAAAATATGCACAAGCCACATACTTCACTGTCTCTATATTATATTAGTAGCTCCGGTTCTTCCGGTTCTCAACTGGTTTTTCCATTACAGAATTAAGCGAAAGCAAAATCCATGTCCATAAGAGTCGCTATAAATATCTGATTCAGAGTTTACAGTGCGTAACACCACAAATGAACAGCAATGCATGTCACTAACCGCTAGTTGTGTTTGTTATTACAGGTCAACCGGTTCAGTATGACCCCACATTCAATGGCCCCATTCACAAAAGGTGTGTAAACATCTCCAAATGTCTCTGCTGCATGTGTGTGGGGTAGGGCTGGGTAAAAATATCAATTTCTCTATTAACTGCGATCTCCATTTGAACAACCCATCAAACCTTGTGAATCCAATTCATCGAATCAAATGAGGAAATCTGGCTGTTGATATCCAGTCCTTGTGTGTGGGTTAATCATATTTTGAACATTAAATTGAAGAAAGGACCATAAAGGATTTTTTGAACATGATAATTAAGCCCCGCCCCCTCCGTAACTCTCACTGTTGCATGTGTTTCTTCAATCCAAATGTCATTTTTATAGGGGATTTATGATCTGGACATGTTTTGTGTGTGTGTAGGAGCTGTACAGACGTCATATGTTGTATTCTGTTCATGCTGGTCATCACCGGTTACATGGTGGTCGGAATTCTTGGTAAGTTCCTCTTTCTTTATCTGTTGCTCCATTTCTCTGTTTCTCTCAAATGAGCATCTGTTTGCCTTTCTTCCTGTCTCTCTATCACTATGTGTGTGTGTAATTAGAATATTTACTTTGCGTCTGAAGCCATATGGAAATGTACCTCGCTCTGCATCCCTTCACAGGCAGCATGTAAATATACAGGAGTGGGCAGGAGTTCGTGGGATTGTGTGTCACTTTGTCAAATAAATTTGATTGTGGACAAACCCAGTGGATTAACAACACAAACAAGTTTATTTGATGTGAATGAAGTCATACTATAGAGTTGTATTAATTTATATAAAGCTGAAAAAATGAACAAAAACACAATTTAAATGAATCATTTTTACCTTTAATGTCCCTAAAGGTTTGCTCCGATTTAGCTCCCTTCTGAAGACAATTATGTCCCCAAAGTATTGCTAAGTAAACACACAGACACACATACGCACCACACATAGACATACACACCACACATAGACACAAACACACACACACACACATAGACATACACACAGATACAGACACACACACACTTGACTGAGAATTGTTGTTCAGTTCTGATACCTCATGGCACAAACAGTTCATTCTGTGCATTATTTGAGCCCTGAACTGCTGATGACAGATATGAGGATTAGTGTTATTCTTAAATAAACATTTACACATTCACGTCTCACTTGTGTGTCCATGAGCAGCTCATTAAAACTACAGTCATGTGTGATGATGACTAATTACAGTCTAATGACTAATTCGAATCTGCTACGAGAGGTCATGCGTTACGGTGATTTTTACTGCGGTTCAGGGCTGTTGTTTTGGAGTGGATTTAGAGGTGAACGCACTTAACTACTTGAACTATAGGATACTCCCTTGCTCCCTATTTAGTGCATGACTTAACCTCCAGTGTGCTGTCTGACTGCACTGGTCTCAGAACAGTTATAGGACAGCTATAGGATGCTCCCTTGCTCCCTATTTAGTGCATGACTTAATCTCCAGTGTGCTGTCTGTCTGCACTGGTCTCAGAACAGTTATAGGAGAGCTATAGGATGCTCCCTTGCTCCCTATTTAGTGCATGACTTAACCTCCAGTGTGCTGTCTGTCTGCACTGGTCTCAGAACAGTTATAGGAGAGCTAGAGGATGCTCCCTTACTCCCTATTTAGTGCATGACTTAACCTCCAGTGTGCTGTCTGTCTGCACTGGTCTCAGAACAGTTATAGGAGAGCTAGAGGATGCTCCCTTACTCCCTATTTAGTGCATGACTTAACCTCCAGTGTGCTGTCTGTCTGCGCTGGTCTCAGAACAGTTATGGAGAGCTATAGGATGCTCCCTTGCTCCCTATTTAGTGCATGACTTAACCTCCAGTGTGCTGTCTGTCTGCACTGGTCTCAGAACAGTTATAGGAGAGCTAGAGGATGCTCCCTTACTCCCTATTTAGTGCATGACTTAACCTCCAGTGTGCTGTCTGTCTGCACTGGTCTCAGAACAGTTATGGAGAGCTATAGGATTCTCCCTTGCTCCCTATTTAGTGCATGACTTAACCTCCAGTGTGCTGTCTGTCTGCACTGGTCTCAGAACAGTTATAGGAGAGCTATAGGATACTCCCTTGCTCCCTATTTAGTGCATGACTTAACCTCCAGTGTGCTGTCTGTCTGAGGTCTAAACATGCTCGAACTCATGAAACTTTGCACACATCTCAACAGTGGGGAAAATGTACATCTGATATTGGTTTTAGAATTGTGGCAAAATAACTTGATAGCGCCACCTACAAAATTTCAGCGAAGCAGCCCTCATGCCACACTTCATCCACACAAAAGAAAATCAGTAGGCATATGTAACATGTCAACACGTACAGAAAAGTCTCTTAGAACCATATCCTAAACCCAACAGGAAGTCGGCCATTGTGATTTGTCTCTTAAATCTTTGCCATTTCCAGGCTTCGCACTTTAACAAACTCCTCCTAGAGATTAAATCAGATCAACGTCGTATTTGGTCAGTCTAATCTAAAGACCTTGGCGATGCTAAATTGCAAAGCTTGAGAGTTTTCGTTGAACGGCGTGTCTGTGGCGGCCTGACATAGTTTGATATTTCACCATGAAAGAGGAAGTTGTTATAAAATGTCCAATCTGCCCCAAATGTCACATGTTTGATTAGAGTCCCGTCCTGAACACTTCTACATGCCAATATTCAGTTATATTTACAGCGCCACCTACTGCCGACAGGAAATGACATGTTTTACACTGTGATACACTCTTAACAACATTTAAGTGCTATAAAAGTGAGTGATATTCCCGTGGGACAGCAGCCCCAACGGGCACCAGGGTGCCAGGGCCCGTTCATCGCTGTTTACAGCTTTAATTTCCATCTGTATTTCAATATTCCCCTCACGAGAGTCGTGCACCGTGAACCACATCGTAATGTCTTTATTGATTAAGTGCGAATGAGGTAATCAATTTAGAAACAATGCAAAAATATAAAACTATTGCTTTAAAGTTGTTGATTGGAAGTATAAAAACATACTTACATTTTGTTGAAAATATTCAGATGTACACATACTGTATATGAGTAGAGTGTAGGGAGAGCGACTCATTCACAGTGCATCATGGGAGTGGGCGGGGCTACAGTTCTCTGATTGGTGGATCTTTCTCTTCAGGATCATGGGTAGTGTAGTTCTTCACCAGGAGTTATGCTATTTGCTATTTACAATCGATTAACAACCTTAGAGCTCACGGTAGATCAATGTTTAAAAGTTATTGTTAAACATCTACACTTCTATTCAAAAATATTAATTTATTTTGTTTTAATAAATATAAAAATATTGATTTAACCATGTTAAACTGTAACTCTGTAAGCCTGTGGATGAATCATTAGTGGATTAATCAAATAAAATAACCTGTTTATGGACGTTTAACTGTATTTGTTGCCACGGCCTTCATGTATCTGACATGTTTCAAATGAAATCTGTATTGTTTCCTGCAGCCTGGTTATATGGAGACCCACGGCATGTGCTGTATCCCAGGAACTCCACCGGAATGTTCTGTGGGCTCGGAGTGAACAAGTGAGATTTGACAGTGTCTGATGGTCTGGTTTTACTTCAGGATTTTATTGAACATCGGCTTGTAACAAATTTGTTTACTGCACAAAAGTGAACAAAAACAGATGCGGCTTGCGCAATGTTTTAACTGTGCGTGACTATATGGGGGTAGTTGCAGTTTATTATGCTGCTTGATAAAGCCAACATACTGTTATTCTACAGACTTATTTAAGGGTTTTTCCTAAACCAAGACCAAATTATCAATTGTAACTCTTCAAACTACATCCAGCAAACTTGCCACAGACCTTCAGACTGTTCTGGAATATTGTGCCGGATCTTTTGTAACTGATTTATTGCACAGCGGACCATGAAACATTCCAAAGACTTGTCAAATAATCAGATATATCTAAAGTCTATGTCTGTCTATCTGTCTGTCTTCCATTGCTACTTTCATTCTATAGTTTGTTTTATCTGTCTGTCTGTCTGTCTGTTGTTCCATGTATCATTCTATCTGTCTGACTGTCAGTCTGTCTGTCTGTCTGTCAGTCGTTCTATGTATCGTTCTAGCCGTCTGTCAGTCGTTCTGTGTATCGTTCTAGCCGTCTGTCAGTCGTTCTATGTATCGTTCTAGCCGTCTGTCAGTCGTTCTATGTATCGTTCTAGCCGTCTGTCAGTCGTTCTATGTATCGTTCTAGCTGTCTGTCAGTCGTTCTATGTATCGTTCTGTCTGTCTGTCAGTCGTTCTATGTATCGATCTGTCTGTCTGTGAGTCGTTCAATGTATCGTTCTGTCTGTCTGTGAGTCGTTCTATGTATCGTTCTGTCTGTCTGTCAGTCGTTCTATGTATCGTTCTGTCTGTCTGTCAGTCGTTCTATGTATCGTTCTGTCTGTCTGTCAGTCGTTCTATGTATCGATCTGTCTGTCTGTCAGTCGTTCAATGTATCGATCTGTCTGTCTGTCTGTCAGTCGTTCTATGTATCGTTCTGTCTGTCTGTCGTTCTATGTATCGTTCTGTCTGTCTGTCGTTCTATGTATCGTTCTGTCTGTCTGTCGTTCTATGTATCGATCTGTCTGTCTGTCGTTCTATGTATCGTTCTGTCTGTCTGTCGTTCTATGTATCGTTCTGTCTGTCTGTCGTTCTATGTATCGATCTGTCTGTCTGTCGTTCTATGTATCGATCTGTCTGTCTGTAAGTCGTTCAATGTATCGATCTGTCTGTCAGTCGTTCTATGTATCGTTCTGTCTGTCTGTCGTTCTATGTATCGATCTGTCTGTCTGTCGTTCTATGTATCGATCTGTCTGTCTGTCAGTCGTTCAATGTATCGATCTGTCTGTCTGTTATGTAGAACCTTGAAACTTCTCTATAACTTTACAATTTATTTTAAACTCACTCAGGGCTTTGTGAAGCCAACACTGAAGTTTTTGCAGACTTAAAATATCCAGTTTGCATTTATCATTGATTTTCCATCAGAACAGAACTGCGATTTTTGTTTTGCAACCCACAAGTTGAAAAAAACATTATAAAGATCTCAAACCATAAATGGCCATTTCAGACCGTAACTTTCTGAATTGTATTAGAGTTTGTATTTGCTTTTGGTTAATTTAAAACTGTCTTTGTGTGTCTCAGAGATAAGCCTAATGTCATGTATTTTGACATCCTCAAATGCGCCACGGCCACCAACGTCATGGCTGCAGCTCTACAGGGACTCCAGTGTCCAACCACACAGGTGTGTGAAACACACCACACATGAGATCTCAACACTATCTCAAAGTCTGCCATCAAAAAGTCTCATTATCAAGCGTCCATGTTCATTTTATATACTTCAACTGTGTCAACAACTCACACATTTGTGTCTGTTTTGGAGAGAATTAGAGGAAATGAGCTATGAAAGAGCAACCTAAGAGCATAATGCATTTGTGATATTTGATGTACATAAATAATAGTTTCGTCTGTGTTTCCTGTAGGTTTGTGTGAAGTCATGTCCGTCTGAGTTCTGGGCGTTGTCTCTGTTAGCATCCTCGCCGAACGCAAAGCCGGCGGATTATTTCAAACAGGAATGGTGTGTGCCGTCTTTTCAACTGCAAGATACAAAACTAGTAAGTGTCTCTAAAGAAACAAAACACCTGAACGTATAAAGAAACGTCTGGTTTCTTACACCTTTCAATCTCTTTCCCTGTTCATTCTCCCAAAGACAACTACGCAGATCATAAATCAAGAGCTGTGTCCATTTTTCCTCACACCAACAACCTCTGGTGAGTGACAGTTGTGTATGCCGATGATACATAGATTTGTGAATAATATCCTCATCTCAAATTTGTCTAAATTGCTAAAGTATCAATAGGAATAAGGTGCCACTATTGTTAAAGATACTACTGAACATCACTCTGTCTCTCTCTGTAGTGTTGGGAAGATGTTTGCCCAGTTTTGGAGGAGATGCGTTTAATCCGAGCAACATTCCCTCAAACTTCAGCATTAATAACATGAGTGCAAATCAGACTGTGTCCACCATCTTGAATGCAACAGGGTGAATACACACACACTAATGCAGTATACACACTTTAACACTCAGAACCTGATTTTTGGATAAAAACAACCCTTGAAACATGAAAGTGCAGAAGATGAAGAAACGTCCATTTATTCTTCTTGTGTCAGTTCCAAAATCCCCAGAGAGCCTTGCCAAAGATAATAAAACTGTTTTCAGTGATTTGTTTTTTATTAAATTAATATTAATCAAACGCACACATGCGTGAGTTATAATGACGTGTGTCTCTCTTATTGGCAGTTTTGCAGGTGCCTCAAAGTGAGTGACAGATAGTGTTCATGTGTAGCAGTTAGACACCTGTCTGTCTCTCTGTCTGTCTGCTTGTGGTCAGATCACCTGTCTCTCTGCATATGATGTGTAGTTTCTCTTCTCTAATTGTGTCTCTGTAGGGAGCAGGTAGTGTTCATGCTCTTGTAGTGTGTTAGTCGTCTAACACTTGAGCTTCCTGTAGCAGATCTTTGTAAAGTTGTAACCGCTTTACAAAGGAGATCGTTGGCATCTGTGTGTGTGTTAGATGTTTTGTGCTGGTGGACTCAAAGTTTATTTGATGGTAATACTCACCTGTCATCACTACTTCTGTCCACAGCGACCTGGTAAACGGTTTTAATGCCAAAGACGTCGGCTTACGCATCTTTGAGGACTTTGCTAAGTCGTGGCAGTGGATCGTAGCGTGAGTTGGGCTCTTTTATTTATTTATTTATTATTTGTAAAATGTTTTAAAGGTGAAGTATGTCATTACACTAGTGCCACCGAGCGGAAATGCATAAATAAATATTGTTTTCAAAACAGCTTTCCGAATACGCCCCTCGTCTGCTGTTGTTCGAACGGTCAGATAGTCCCGCCCCCAACTCACTCTATTGGTTGAGTAACATTGTTGGGGCGGCTCTAAATAAGCAAAGAAAATGAAAATGAACCTCTGAATGGCTTATAAATGTCTCGGCATTTTACGCTGGGATAGAATAAAGTATTTCAACTCTGAAAAAGTTGCATATTTTTCCATAGATTAAGTCATTGCAGTGGATCATAGCACAAGTTTTTTTTTTATTATTCATTATTTTTATTATTATTTATTTCTATATTTTTTGATTGTCTATTTGAAATCGTGGCAGTGGATTGTAGCATGAGTTGTGCTGTTTTATATTTATTATTTTATTATTATAATGTATTATTTTATTATTTTCATTGTTATAATTTTCTGTTTATTAATTTGTATTATTTACATTTATCATTTATTGTCTCATTTTTTACATTTTATTTTGATTGTTTATTTTATTTGTTATTATAATTTACTGTTTATTAATTCATTTTTTATTATTATATGTATTCATTTGTTTGTTTATAGTTTTTCGCCCTCTAGTGGTGATGAAGGAAATCACACTCCAGGAAACTGGCATTGTCATCTTTATATTAGGACAGAGACCCATTTATGAGAACACCTTGTTACTTTATTGCTTGTAAAACGTTGTCAAATTGTGTTGGTATAGTGCAAAACCTCTAATGTGATTTTCATAATAAATCTTTCTCTCGTTCAGTGGTCTGGTTATTGCGATGGTGGTGAGCGTTCTCTTCCTGCTGTTGTTGCGCTTCACGGCGCCCATCCTGGTGTGGGTGCTCATCGTTGGGGTTTTGGCTGTGGGCGCCTTTGGTGAGTTTTAGCAGACTGCTCAAAATCCCTCTACGACAGCTCATTCGTTTAGTTCACACACTCATAAAATGTCATACAGCACAAAGATAAACCTATAAACTTTAATATCGATCAATGAATAATATCTGCCTGCTTCAGTCAATCGTATGGATGATACTCCAAAGTCATAAACTTGTACAAATGTCTCTCTGTGTCAGGTATCTGGTACTGCTATAACGAATATCGGTTGCTGGCTAACTCGAACCTCACCTTCAATAATGTGGGTTTCACCTCTAATGTTCAAGTCTATCTGCAGGTGCGAGACACCTGGCTGGCATTCTGTAAGTCCCATCACTTGTGTATTTAAATAACAGACAAATCGTCATGCATCTTTAATTAAAATAATGCTATACCTTTCTCTCTGTCTGTTGTAGTGATTATTCTGTGTATTGTCGAAGCAATTCTGCTGTTGGCGTTAATCTTCTTGAGGACTCGTATTCTCATTGCCATCGCCCTTATTCAAGAGACCAGCAAGTAAACACATGCAAATGCACACACACATTTAAACATGCAAACAAGGATGTAAACACGCAAACAAGGATGTAAACATGCAAACAAGGATGTAAACATGCAAACAAGGATGTAAACACACAAACAAGGATGTAAACATGCAAACACACACATGCAGGATTTAATGTTTTTGCTGTGTTTGCAGGGCGTTGGGTCACATGATGTCGGCACTTTTCTACCCCATCATCACATTTGTGCTGCTGTTGGTGTGTGTGTCGTATTGGGGCATCACAGCACTGTATCCTTTACCAGTGTGTGTGTGTGTGTGTGTGTGTGTGTGTGTCCATATGTTTATTTCCCCAGCGTGCAAAGATACAGATTAAATGTCAAGCTTGAATGTAGCTTGAGATTAAAGCATCTGGTAAATTAATAAATGGGCAATTCTCATTCAAAACCGGTCAAGAAAATGTCCTGCTCGAGTTTTACTACAAAATAAAGTTGTGCCGACAATAACGGGTGTCGTGTTCCATTTTGCGCTACTCACGCTGGTGCTATTACACAAATCAAATGGTTTAGAACGTTAATTTTGACGCGTCCAGCGTAGACAGCCTCAAGCCGTTGCGTCATTGGACATGCTGGTGTAGACAGTTATGCGTATTTAACCCCACAATTATCATCGCAATGTGAAAAAAGATTGCAACACTTAGCAACATGCTAGAGCATGTTAGCAATACTTAGTAACATGCTGACAATACCTAAAAAAAATGCTAGCAATGCCTAGAACCATGCTAAACATGTTAGCAACACCTGGCAACATGCTAGCAATTCCTAGCTTCATGTTAATATATGCTAGCAACACCTAGCAACATGCTAGAACATGTAAGCAACACCTCGCAACATGCTATAATATGTTAGCAACATCTACAAACATATTAGCAATCCTTAGCTACATGATAAAACATGTTAGCAATGCCTAGAAACATGCTAGAACATACTTGCAATGACTAACAATGTGCTAGCAATGCCTAGAAACATGTTTGAGCATGCTAGCAACATCTAGATACATGCCAGCAACACCTAACAACATGCTAGGACATCTTAACAAATGCTACTACATGCAATTAACACCTAGGAACATGCAAGTAATGTCTAAGGACATGCTATAATATTTTAGAAATATCTAGCTACATGCTAAAATATACTAGCAATGCCTAGCAACATATTAGCAAATGCAACTACATGCTATTAATACATAATAACATGCTAGAAATTTCTAAGGACATGATAAAACATATGAGAAATGTCTAGTTACATGCTAAAAAAAGTTTAGCATTGCCCAGTTACATGCTTGCAATGTCCAGCTACATGCTAGCAATGGGGTCATTCCTATGATCCCAGGGTCCTATGTTCCCCAGATTTATAAGGTTAGGGGTTTATATTTTTTAAATATAAGGAGTCCTGTGCAGCTCTGCGAGTAAACACACTGACTACCTCACCTGGAGTCGTGAGTTTGAATCCAGGGTGTGCTGAGTGACTCCAGCCAGTTTCCTAAGCAACGAAATTGTCCCGGTTGCTAGGGAGGGTAGAGTCACATGGGGTAAATCTCCTTGTGGTCACTAAAATGTGGTTCCCACTCTCGGTGGGGCGTGTGGCGAGTTGTGTGGATGCCACGTGGAATAGCATGAAGCCTCCATATGCGCTATGTCTCCACGGTAACATGCTCAACAAGTCACATGATAAGATGCGTGGATTGACGGTCTCAGATGTGGAGGCAACTTCGTCCTCCGCCACCTGGATTTAGTCACTACGCCACCACGACTTAGAGCACATTGGGAATTGGGTATGCCAAATTGGGGAGAAGAAAAAAAAATCTAATTTGAACCAAATTTGTTCACAGAATATTGAAATGGGGAACTTAGGACTCTGGGAACATACAGTAGGACCCTCAGAACATAGATACGCCCCCCCTAGCAACATCTATCTAGCTAGCTGGTTGTTTGTTACTGTAAACTCTGTATAATCTTCAAACTTTTAAATTAGTTTTTAAGGTTTTGTCAAGTCAACATCAAAGATTGTCTCTGTAAACTTTAATATCTAGTTTATAAATGAACTCTGAACACATTAACTCAGTGTACTTAGTGTCACAATAGTAGGGATCATGTTTGCCTGTTTTTTTTTGTCTTCATTTTAATATATTGTAACACAGTTGTTTATTTAGTGTTTCATGACTTCTTTAACTGAGCGTGTGTGCAGATATCTGGCTACGTCAGGTGGGCCCATGTACAAGGTTGTGGCACTAAACTCCACTCAGGGCGGCTGCAGCGCCATAGGCGCCAATGAGACATGTGACCCTGAGGTAAGAAACACAAATATATAAATATTTGTATTGCACATAATTTTTCTCAATTGGGCAGTTTTAACTGTTCATGAGATGGATAGCCTGAGGGGAAAACTGTTCCTGTGCCTGACGGTTCTGGTGCTTAGTAGCACTGTCCAGAAAGCAACCGTTCAAAAAGGTAATGGGCTGGGTGAATGGGGTCTAGAGACATTTTAACAGCCCTTTTCCTCACCCTGGAAGTATATGGTTCTTTTTTTTTTTTTTCCACCCAATTCAGAATGCCCAATTCCCCAATGTGCAAGTCCTCGTGGTGGCGCAGTGACTCGCCTCAATCCGGGTGGCGGAGGACGAATCTCAGTTGCCTCCGCATCTGAGAACGTCAATCCGTGCATCTTATCACATGACTAGTTGAGCGCGTTGCCACGGAGACAACGCGCTCACCACACGCCATCCACTCACCACATGCCCCACCGATAAATACAATTTAAAAAAAAAAAAAAATCAGTGTCTTGCTTTATTTTGTAGGCATAACCCTAACCCTACTTAACGGAAATTACCCCATAGTACCACCTAGCGTCCAACCGACCAATCAAAACTCGGTCGACCAAGACTCTTCTCATCGACTAACCTTTGGTCGACTATCAAGGGGGTAGCCCTAATCCACACAGAACCTGATATATGATGTCACAGTATCTTTGAACTTGTCCAGATTGGTGTCTGCAGCCTCAAAAACCCTCCAATCCATGCAATCGAAGCAGGCATGTAGTTCCCGCTCTGCTTCATTTGTGTACTCTTTACAGTCTTTACTACAGGTTTAGCTGATTTTAGTTTCTGCCTGTAGGTTGCAAGAAGATGTGATCAGAGAGTCCCAAAGCTTCTCTAGGAACAGAGCGAAATGCATCCTTTAATGTTGTGTAGCAGTGGTCCAGTGTATCTGATCAACCAGCTGTTGCAGAGCTGCATTCACGCACGCTTGCGGAGGAATGTTTAATAAGAAAACGAGAAAACCGTAGACATACAGTGATTGTATAGTGCTATAAAATGAATGTGGTTTGCATAATTCTGTTCCTAATCCTCTCTGTCTCTCTCTCTCTGTCTCTGCAGAAGTTTAACATTACGCAGTACCCCACGTGTCCGTCTGCTCGCTGTGTGTTTATAAACTATAACACAGAGGGGCTGTTCCAGAAGAATCTCTTTAACCTGCAGATCTACAACGTGGTGGCGTTCCTGTGGTGTGCTAATTTCGTCATTGCTCTGGGACACTGTACGCTGGCTGGAGCGTTCGGCTCGTATTACTGGGCCTTCAGTAAACCTGCAGATATCCCGACATTCCCTCTGATACAGTCCTTTATGAGAGCACTACGGTACGACATTTTCAATTGTAGACTTCTTGCTTATAAAATGACACCAGGCTAAACCGATCACTGGAAAGTGTTGTTTTTTGGTGCAATATACTGTGGAATATGATGCAGTTCTCGCCCTCATGCCATCCGAGATGAATAAGACTTCATGCTGCAGAACTCAAATGAAGATTTTTAAAAGAATTATCAGCTCTGTAGGTCCATACAGTGCAAGTGAATGGTGACCAGCACTTTTAAGCTCCAAAAAGCACAAAGGCTATGATATATATTAAACACTAGAGTCGTATGGATTACATTTATACTGCCTTTATTTGCTTTTTGGAGCTTAAAAGTGCTGGTCACAATTCACTTGCACTTACAGAGCTGAAATATTCTTCTAAAAATCTTAATTTTCATGAGGGCGACTAAATGAGAGAATGTTCATTTTGGGGTGAACTGTCCCTTTAATATTATTTCTCCCCGCCCGTGAGACCTTGGTGACATCAGCAGAAAAGAAAAGTTGTTTTTGAGGCAGAGAAAGTTACTCTTGTTTTGGTGAAAGATTATATATAATTTTCTTTTTTCTTTCAAATAACGTGGACTGATGAATCATGCTCAATAAAAGGCATTTCATGTTGACTATAAAATAAAATAAATTATTGTCGTCTAATCACAGGGATTTGAGGATCAATGACGTGACACTCATTTTCTGACCAGATCCATTCAATTATTAAGAAATACATGAAAAATGCAATTTACAAACTACGATCTTCTATGATGCACATTTCTGAGTTTCAGTTTTTCATATTTTTCTGGGGCTTAAAATAAAATGTGGCGTAATCATGACTCACTGCCACGATTTCAAATAAACAATAACTAATAAACAAATAATAGCACTTAACTCTCATTACAATTCACTGCCACGATTTCAAATAAACAAATAAATAAATAAATAAATAATACTAATAATAAATAAGTGCCCAACTCACATTACGATTCACTACCATGATTTCAAATAAACAAAAAATAATAAATACTAATAATAAACAAATAATAAAAAATAATACTAATAAACAAATAATAGCGCCCAACTCGTTACGATTCACTGCCACAATTTCAAATAAACAAATAAACAAATAATAAAAAATACTAATAAACAAATAATAAATACACAAATAATAGTGCCCAACTCGTTACGATTCACTGCCGCAATTTCAAATAAACAAATAATAAATAAACAAATAATAGCGCCCAACTCGTTACGATTCACTGCCGCAATTTCAAATAAACAAATAATAAATAAACAAATAATAGCGCCCAACTCGTTACGATTCACTGCCACAATTTCAAATAAACAAATAATAAAGAAATAATAAAAAAATAATACTAATAAACAAATAATACACAAATAATAGCGCCCAACTCGTTACGATTCACTGCCACAATTTCAAATAAACAAATAATAAATAAACAAATAATAAAAAATAATACTAATAAACAAATAATAGCGCCCAACTCGTTACGATTCACTGCCACAATTTTAAATAAACAAATAATAAAAAATAATACTAATAAACAAATAATAAATACACAAATAATAGCGCCCAACTCGTTACGATTCACTGCCACAATTTCAAATAAACAAATAAACAAATAATAAAAAATACTAATAAACAAATAATAAATACACAAATAATAGTGCCCAACTCGTTACGATTCACTGCCGCAATTTCAAATAAACAAATAATAAATAAACAAATAATAGCGCCCAACTCGTTACGATTCACTGCCGCAATTTCAAATAAACAAATAATAAATAAACAAATAATAGCGCCCAACTCGTTACGATTCACTGCCACAATTTCAAATAAACAAATAATAAAGAAATAATAAAAAAATAATACTAATAAACAAATAATACACAAATAATAGCGCCCAACTCGTTACGATTCACTGCCACAATTTCAAATAAACAAATAATAAATAAACAAATAATAAAAAATAATACTAATAAACAAATAATAGCGCCCAACTCGTTACGATTCACTGCCACAATTTTAAATAAACAAATAATAAAAAATAATACTAATAAACAAATAATAAATACACAAATAATAGCGCCCAACTCATTACGATTCACTGCCACAATTTCAAATAAACAAATAATAAAAAATAATACTAATAAACAAATAATAAATACACAAATAATAGCGCCCAACTCGTTACGATTCACTGCCACGATTTCAAATAACCGAAAATGCTCTTTTTCAGAAATGTATAAAATAAAGTTTGACACACATATGACATTTCTAAAAACTCTGTGTTTCAGGCTAGATTTTTACAAGATTTCTCACTTTTAGCAACCTTATTTGCCCATGTCAATGAGCATGTAGTGCTCAGATCTCTTTATAATGGTCCTACATGAATGCTGGCATTGTCATCATCAGGTATCACGTGGGCTCGCTGGCGTTCGGCGCTCTGATTCTCACGCTGGTTCAGCTCGTCAGGATCATTCTAGAGTATCTGGATCACAAGTTTAAAGGTAAGAGATCATCGATGCACTCAGTCAACATCTCTGAGGTTTAATGCATAGATTGATGGAAAGAGCCGTGTGTTTGTAGAGGCCCAGAACCCGTGCACGCGGTTCATCATGTGCTGTCTCAAATGCTGTTTCTGGTGTCTGGAGAAGTTCATCAAGTTCATCAACAGAAACGCTTACATCATGGTACATGATCCTCCTCATGACACACATGAACACTCTCACCATCTCAGAAAGTGACTTAATATTGAGTAGCAATATTTCCTCAAAACGTGTCATCTGTTGATCGTTACTTTAAATGTCCATCTTGGTTTATAGATCGCCATATACGGGAAGAACTTCTGCGTGTCGGCTAAGAACGCTTTCTCCCTGCTCATGAGGAATATTGTGAGGTGAGCCCATACCATCACCACATGACATTTACATACATTCCCTTCTGTAAAACACCTGCATTCATCCGACACGTTAAGAGAAAACGAGATTGCGTCAGGCTTTGATTTAAATGAGTGTAATCCAGTGTGTAAACAAACAAGGTTTGGGCACGTGAATTTGGAGATGTACTATTATTTGTCCAAGTCATTTCTTTTAAACCACTTGTTCATGTGTCAATGTGTCAATTTTTGCAGTGTTGCCACTTAATGCTTATTATTAATATATTTTTGTATTATTTAGTCATATTTATTTCAGACATGAAAATTAAATAACTCAGAGTGAATTAACAATTTCAATGTGTGTATGTGCGAGTTTGTGTGAGTTTGTGTGATTGTGTATGTGTGAGTTTGTGTGTGTGAGGTTGTGTGATTGTGTATGTGTGTGAGTTTGTGTGAGGTTGTGTATGTGTGAGTTTGTGTGTGTGAGGTTGTGTGTGTGAGGTTGTGTGATTGTGTATGTGTGTGAGGTTGTGTGATTGTGTATGTGTGTGAGTTTGTGTATGTGTGAGTTTGTGTGAGGTTGTGTGTGTGTGAGGTTGTGTGATTGTGTATGTGTGAATTTGTGTGATTGTGAGCGAGTTTGTGAATTATATTTTCTCACAGTAAATAATAAACAGGTTTGTTTAGATGATTATAGTTTGTAAATCTTCACATATTATAAAAGACATTTGGAAAATACCCCAAATAATAACGGACACGTGCCCCGTGATAATCGACCTGTGGGGCATGAAAGAGCTTTAACCTGTGAACTCTGGAACATCTGGTGCACTTTTCCACTGCAAGTGTTACTGTGATTTTAACAGAGTCGAGATTATTTTCTGTGCCAATCAAGATTACGCCACAAACTCTGTCATACAGTTGAACTTGTATCGAACCCGGAATATTCCTTGAAGTCCCACAAAGAGTTGAATTCTCGATTGATGTTCTCCAGACTTACCGTTGTTTAAAGAACGCAGAAACCAAACCCGATGTGAAGAACATCTGATGAAACCTCAAGAAGGTGTTTGACTCTTGTGTACTGTCGTTTCTTCAGGGTGGTGGTGCTGGATAAGGTGACGGATCTTCTGCTGTTCTTCGGGAAGCTGCTGGTTGTTGGTGGAGTTGGTGAGAGATGTTCCCGTCACACACACAGCAGGTTTCCGGAGTCTCCGGAATGAACTGATCTCTCTCTCTGGTCTCTCCTCAGGTGTGCTGGCGTTCTTCTTCTTCTCCGGCAGAATTCCAGCTGCAAGAACCACGTTTCAAACCGCAGCTCTGAACTACTACTGGATGCCCATCATAGTGAGTCACATTCACAACATTGAGATTCATTACGAGGCTTGAACTGATCCGTGCACAGACTCATTTCATCACATGTTTGGTTTATAGAAACGTTGTCTCTTCTTTTAGAAATCTCGCATTGACTTGAACCAGTAAACATCCAAAATGCTCTTTGGACTTCTGTTACATACTAACACCATGATTAAAGGGACAGTTCACCCAAAAAATTTAAATCCTCTCATTTATTCACCAAAGAATAGTTCAGCTCTGTAGGTCCATACAATGCACGTGAATGGTGACCAGAACTTTGAAGCTCCATAAAGCACATAAAGGCAGCTTAAAAGTAATCCATGCAACAACAGATCAATATTCAAGTCCTTTTTTTAATCATAAATTCTCCTGCTTGCCCTGTAGGGGGCGATATGCATGAAGAATGTGAATCACCAAAAATAGGAGAAAGTGAAAGTGGAGATTGACTGAGAAAGGAGGAGAATTTATAGTAAATAACGACTTAAATATTGATCCGTTTCTCACCCACCGCTATCATATCTCTTCTGAAGACGTGGATTAAAACACTGGAGTCTTATAGATTACTTTTATGCTGCATTTATGTGCTTTTTGGAACTTTAAGATCATTCACTTGCATTGTATGGACCTACAGAGCTCAAATATTCTCCTAAAAATCTTAATTTGTGTTCAGCAGAAGAACGAAAGTCACACACATCTGGGATGGGGGCATGAGGGGTAATAAATGATGATTTTGGGGTGAACTGTCCCTTTAACATTAGTTAACATGAACTAACCATGAAGAAACTTAGCATGCGTTTCATCAGAATGATTCGGATTAGTTTAGTGTCGATGTTTTTGTCTTGTGTGTTATAACAGACGGTTGTATTCGGAGCGTACCTCATTGCTCACGGGTTCTTCAGTGTCTATAACATGGGCGTCGACACACTCTTCCTGTGTTTCTGTGAGTAACACACACACACACACACACACACATTCAGACACACTGCGCTGGTGATTGACATGTGACGTGTTTATCATCATGTGACCGCTGTTGTTGTCTGTCCTTCAGTGGAGGATCTGGAGCGTAACGACGGCAGTCCAGAGAAACCTTATTTCATGTCCAAAAACCTGATGAAGATCTTAAACAAGAAGAACAAACAGCCAAAGACGGGCTGATGATGATGACGACGATGATGATGGTGAAACTTTCACACTCAAGCACGGTCACTTTTTGCAATTCATGTTCAGACACTTTTAAAACCACTTTATTCCCTATTTTCTGTTTTTACGTACCCCAAATCCCTCTAAAACCAGCAAACCAGACCTGTAAGGCACCTTAGCACAAGCCGTCTTTAAGCAGGAAAACACAATTACTGTTTTATCTTGTCCATCATAACCACCAAAGATTATTGAAGGACGCGTCCAATCAGCTTTCACTGAGAATGTGCCGGTGAATTTCAGCTCGTGTCTGTTTGAGGCACGTGAGAAACGGCCCGTGAGCCAAAGCACGCAGTCGCCATTATAGCACTATAAACATGATTTCTGTCCATTAGTTTTTAGTCTTTCAAGATATGCAAAGCTAGACTGTGTGTGTGTGCGTGCATATATATACACATATACAGTGCTGTGAAAAAGTATATGCCCCTTCCTGATTTCTTCTGTTTGTCTATTTTCACACTAAATTGTTTTAGATCTTCAGACGAGATATAATGTCAAACACAAAATACAGTTTTCAAATATTTTTAATTATCCAACCCATGTGAAAAACTAACTGCCCCCTTAATCTTAATATCTGGTTGTGGTGCCTTTAGCAGCAGCACCTGCATGAAACGCTTCTGATAACTGGAGATCAGTGGTTCACAACACTGTGGGGGAATTCTGTCCCGCTCTTCTTCACAGAACTGCTTTAGTTCAGACATACTGGAGGTTTTCCATCATGAACTGGCCGTTTAAGGTCCTGACACAGCATCTCAAGTCAGGACTTTGACTAGGCCGCTCCAGAACTTTCATTTATCTTCTTTTGAGTCATTCAGAGGTGGACTTACTCCTGTGCTTTGGGTCATTGTCTAAGTTGTGCTTGAGCTTCAACTCACGGACTGATGACGGGACGTTCTCCTTTAGGATTATCTGGTGGAGCAGAATTCATGTTTCCCTCAATTATTGCAAGTTTAAACCCCCCACACCATCACACGACCACCATCATGCTGGACCGCAGGTATGAGGATCTTTATGTGGAATTCTGTGTTTGATTGACAGCAGATGTACCGGGACCCCTGTCTTCCAAACACTTCCACTTTCGACTCATCGGTCCACAGAACATTCTCCCAAAAGCACTGAGGATCATCAAGGGGTGTTTTGGCACAATTCAGACAAGTCTTCATGTTCTTCTGGGTCAGCAGTGGTTTTCGCCACTCTTGCATGGATGGCATTTGTGCCCCGTGTCTTTCTGAGAGTGGAGTCATGAACCGTGACCTTTATTGATGCGAGAGACGCCTGCAGTTCCTTGGATGTTGTCCTTGGCTTTTTTGTGACTTCCTGGATGAGTCGATGCTGTGCTTGGAGGAATTTAGGAATGACGACCACTTCTGGGAGGGTTCACTACTGTGCCACGTCCTCTCCATTTGGAGATAATGACTCTCACTGGGGTTCTTGGGAGTCCCAGAGCCTTTGAAACAGCTTTATAACACTTCCCAGACTGATGTACTTCAATCACCTGTTTTTCTTTTGACCTTGGCATAGTGTGCTACTGGGTGAGAGCATTTAACCATCTTCATGCAGTTGTAAAAGTTGTATTTAGGTGTTGATTTGGCAGTAATCAGTTCTGAGTGTGTCCAGCCGAACCCCATTATAAATGCAGTTTCATTGATTTGGGGATTTAGTAACTAAGGGGGGCAAATACTTTTTCACACATGCTCAATTGATGTTGGATCACTTTGCTTCAATAAATAACATTTATCATATAAAAACTATATTTTGTGTTTACTCAGATTGTTTTACGTTAGATTTTGATTGATTTTATGAAACAATTTAGTGCGAGATACACAAAAACAGACGAAATCAGGATGGGGCAAATACTTTTTCACAGCACACACATATACATATATAAACTATATTGCATGTATAACAGTTTGTTCTACCAATGTAACATGTTTTATAAGGCCAATTTTTTCACTTTGAAATGCACAATCAAATAAAAACACATTCCAACATTTTTAATTAATTAGAATTTTTAAGAGTTTTTTATGATTTGTTTTATTGCATTAGTGTGTAAACACTGTTTTATATGAGTTGTATATCTGGTACTGTGTTTTTACTGTAAAGTGGAAATGAACAGATATTTATTGAGACATTAAAGTGTAATAAACATGTTGCATATTAAGCTGCGGTTCATATTTCTTCATTATCGGGATTGTGCTTGTTTTGAAACAACAGAAACGGGTTTATTTGTTATCAGTTATAACGATGGAGCCTCACGTGACGTCTACAGTGTGATTTATCACGAGTAAATAAAAGTGACTCAATTAAAGAGTTTTTCCATTTAAGAATGTTGAGAGGGGAAAAGTTATAAAGAGGGACGTCCCAATAGCACTTTTATTGTTTTCCCAATTCTTTCACAACTTCCCATATTCGACAGTTTAATTAATCTAATCTATTTTCAACATATTTCAATTTTTTTTCATAATATACTTTTAAACAGATCCACAAAAACAGTGCTGCACAAAGAGCGTCACAGATATGAGATATTAAATATTATTATTATAACGACAGTGAATATTACAGAACTATACAGTTATTTTTCTGTCTTGTTTTCCACCAATTCAACAGAGCTTTTATTTTGAAACCGAGTGTAGCCCTTTTATTTAGTATGTGTTTGACGACAGCTTCACACCTCTTCATAAAGACCACTTTATTTATCTCATTAAATATCTTTATTAATCACATTAGGACACCAAAGAAAGTTTATGCAGTGAGTATCTGTTAATGGTATCTGATTATTTTTACAAGTATGAGTACAACTACGTATGAATAACATAAACCATTTATTTGGTATTTATGCGTATATTTAATGTTCGTTTGTACTTTAGTTGGTGTTTTGATTTTATCTTTGGCATGTTTAGGTTTATTTAGCTTCAGTGTTGGAGCTTTTCAAGAGCGAGGAAGGACTTTTATTTTGGTATCTGCAATGTTGCTCTCAAACTCATCTACTATTCACATAGTGAACTCAAAAGTTAACCAAAACATCTGCACTGTTTTTATAATAATTAACAATATGCCCAGGACAGAATTATAAGAGGTAAAATTAATATTATGAATGCAAATGAACGAGTGAATCCATCGCATTTCACGTACATTGCCGTCTCAATTATCCTCCTTGAACACGGAAGTTTTCCACGAGTCTCCAGAATATTCTTAGCGGGTAATGTAATGTTTAAGGTATTACATTTGTAAAAATAAACATGCAGATACTTCATAGAGTCGAGATGACCGTTATTTTATAGACAGTGTCTCACCTGAGTGTGCAGATGAAGTGACGATCCAAGGTTAATTACGTTGATATCATTAATTATTCTGAGTTGTTATGACAACCAACAACTGCACAAGTTGAGCCCGAAATTCACTTTTACTCCAAGTAACACGTAAATGAGTTGTTCCCCTCAGGATCGCTCGTTTGGGCAGTTTTGACTTGGCGTCTGGACAACAAGCTCATAGAATCATCATGGCGCCGCCCAGTGGTTGCTCAGGAAGACCGTTGATTGGCCACTTGTTGCAAAGTCCCGCCCATGTGTGGGCACGACCAATCATCATATAAATAAGACAATGATTGAAAGCCCGGTGTCCAACAAATCAGATGCATGGCGTCCGGGCAGGACCCAAAAATACGAGGTTAAGAGCTTTTTGTCCAATGAGCATCGATCTTTACTAGTGATGTGGTACATTCATATATTAAAATATAAAATTGCACAGAGTGATATTTGATATTTGATAGATATATACATTTATAATGTCATCACCACATTTTTTTTTAATTAAATTTGAAGTAAAACTGTTTTAAAGAAATCACCACTGCCATAGCCTTTTGGGTTTATTTTTTATTTTCTCCCCAAATTTTTCATGTCCAATTACCAATGTGCTCTAAGAGCGTGTTACCGTGGAGACGTAGCGCGTGTGGAGGCTTCACGCTATTCTCCCCGGCATCCACACACAACTCACCACACGCCCCACTGAGAGCAAGAACCACATTATAGTGACCACGAGGAGGTTACCCCATGTTACTCTACCCTCCCTAGCAACCGGGACAATTTGGTTGCTAAGGAGACATGGCTGGAGCGACTCACCACACCCTGGTTTGAACTTGTGACTCCAGCGGTGATAATCAGCGTTAATACTCGCCGTGATACACAGGACCCCACCATAGACTTTTTATGTAAATAACAAATGGCATAAAACCATATTCAATAAAAAGTGCCAGAGAACAGGCCACACGCAGTTTAGTTTCAGTCCATTTGCACAATAATAATGAGCAGTTTATCACCCAAAATAATTTTTTATGGCAAAAAGACTTTAATTACAAATGTTTAGGTTTGATTAACCAGTGATATGCAAAAAAAGGAAGAAGACAAACGAGAAATGTTCAGCAAAGTCACCCAGTTAAGACTTAATCTTCTCTAAATTCTGCCTACTGTGAGGCCACGCCCAGCAGATGTCAATCACATGAATTATGACTTAATAAAACTGGGCGTGGTCACGTTCTGCTCCTCTTTCGGCTCGCTTTAATCAAAAGGTCCAAACCAGCCAATCTGGTTGCAGCAGGAGGAAATAAATGTTATTTTTCACATTGACAAACAGAATTAAAACCAGCAGGATTACAAACCACCCTCCTGTCAATCAACTTCACAGCCAATAACAGAGAAACATTTAAAACATCATTTACAATATCCATTTATACACACACACACACACACACACACACACACACACACACACACACGCGCAAGCAGCTAACGCTCCAGAGAAGACTATGAGAAATATGAATATATATATATACCATTATCCATTGCCATGATAACTTCAGAGGCTGCATGATTTATATGACGTTTCACAAGTATAATCCTTCAGGACATGACATAAATATGACACACTGGTGGTTGTGGCTGCATATGTCATGATTTTAATGTGTGATTTGTGTTCATTTGAATCAGAAGTCATGTTTAGCTTAGTTATGACTAGTGTGCATCTTTGGGACATTTCTCCAAACACCTTTGAACATGACACAGTAATGCAAACATGAATAACCTCTTCATCGGTTCACCTCACTCATGTCTCATGCATGTCACCCATGAAAATATGTATTTTATTTTAAAATCAGAAGGGAAAAAATAGGGTTCATTTTACTAAAGCACAAAACGCTAAACATGTTCTTGACAGGTTTCATAAGATTCATCTTCACAGTCTTAAAAAAATTAAATGTGTCACGGTTCTCACTGAGATTTTTTCTCTTATTTTCTAGTAAAAATATTTAAAGCTCGTTAATAAACAACATGGACGTATTAAGTATTGTTTTCGGATCAATTTGGAGGGGATCCTGGTTAAAACCATTTGGCAAAAATATTTTGTTTTTTTCTTGTTGCAAGAATAAATGGCACTTAAACGATTTTGTAAGAGATTGACCGAAATTGTATTTCAATGACTGGCTATTTTAGTGTCCGATAAACAATATGCATAAACGATGTTCAATTCTTGTTTGTTCTGCTTTAGAAAGGCACAATAGCATTTATCACCATCCTCTGAAGGTGAAGAGCCTGTTTTAGAAAATTATTATTACAAAGAATTAACTGAGTATTTAACTTAATTAACTTAAGCCCCTCAATTAATAATTATTGAATTGTGTCTTACTTTATAGGGACTCCCCATGTTAAAGAACCGATAACCGATTAAGTGGAAATATCGGTTAAAATATTGGTAAAACCGATTATCGGTCTATCTGTAACTTAATACTTACAAGTTCAAGTTTTTGTGTCTTTATAGGGAAGCCCGATTTTAAAGAACCGATAAACAGTTTAAGTGGAAAAGTAGAAATATCGGTTCAAAATATCGGCCAAACCGATTATCGGTCTATTATGTGTAACTTAATTAATATTTACAAGTTCAAGTTTTTGTGCCTTTATAGGGAAGTCCCATGTTAACGAACCGATAACCGATTAAGTGGAAAAGTGTAAATATCGGTTACAAATATCAGTCAAAATCAATTATCACACTATCTCAAACTTGTAATTAAAAATTTTAAGTGTTTTGTGTCTTTATAGGGAAGTCCGATTTTAAAGAACCGATAACCGATTAAGTGTAAAAGTGTAAATATCGGTTAAAAATATCAGTCAAACCGATTATCGGTCTAACTTAATACAATTGCAAGTCTTTTGTGTCTTTATAAGGAAGCCCGATTTTAACGAACCGATAAACAGTTTAAGTGGAAAAGTGTAAATATCGGTAAAAATATCGGTCAATCTCTGAAGTGTATCTTGTTTTAAGAAAGTTGTTTTTACTGGAAAACAAGACAAAAATTCTCAGTAAGAAAACGTTTTTGCTGTGTTCTCAACTTATTATTTTCTAACCTAAAAAACAACAAAAAAAAAACTAAAAAGTTTGGAACATTTTTTATTCCCTAAAAAGATTTAAATAGTCAAGTCAATAGTAAGTCAGTGACTTATAAGAGATGTGATTTAGTTAAGCAGAATTTATTATAAGAAAACTAAGACGAGACAATATAAGACAGTCCCTCAGCGTGCTCTGTGTTATAACCGTTCATCAAATATCAAACTTATTCCCCCAAAGCACAGTGCAATGTCCTGAACGCGTTTCAGTCCAAAACACACATTTCTAGACAAATCTCTTTCAAGAGTATCTAAAGGCATTTGTTTGTCCTACATGAATCATTCTGTCTGCATATTTCTCTGGCATGCAGAGAGCAGTGAATGTTTAAGACCTTCGAGAACCCAAAAATGAAGTCTGTCACCATTTACTCACCCTCAAGTTGTTCCAAACCTCTATGCACTTCCTTACAAGTTACTTGTGAACTCTAGAAGTAAGAAAATAATAATGAGTACATAATGACAAGAATTTCATTTTTGGGTGAATTATTCCTTTATTAACAGAGCTCACAATTATTTTCTGAATAAACTCATGAAGTGTTTGTTTTTCTGACAGCAGTCATTAATACTGTCTCTCTCTTTCTCAACACTGATACCAGCTACAGGTCAACCCGTGCCATGTGTGTGTGCGTATATGCACATGTGCAGACAGACAGATAGAGACGGCAAGTGTATGTATCTTACACTTCAAAGATGGGCTAAAAGAGAGACTAAGTCCACGTGTGTGTGTGTGTGTGTGTGTGTGTGTGTGTGTGTGTGTGTGTGTGTGTGTGTGTGTGTGTGTGTGTGTGCGCGCCCATAGTTTCACACACTCAACATCCAGAAGAAGAAGAAGATGGCGAGGAAGAGGAAGAGCGAGTCCTGCCAGTTGTTTCCGTTGTTTGCATTTCCATTGCCTTGGTGATCTGCTGCATAATGAGGATCTACACAAACAATGAGAAAGACAACATAAATGATCAATAAAGACTCAATACTGACATTTAACTTAATATTCTCAATATAGTGCATCTAAGGAAATCAAAAGCTAGAAAATCATATTTTGCTTAATGATGAGGTTTTAAAATTCATCATGATATGATTTTTCCTTCTTGAAAGTAATTTTTAGGAAGTCACTGATTTTTTTGAATTGTTTTTAATTTAAGGTGAATTTTGTGCCTTTAGCAAATTGTGACATTTCAACGTATAATTCAGAGTTTCAGCTACTGTTATGAATAGTTTTATATATTTATATTAGAGCTGTCACTGTCAATCAAGAACATTTTCAACTGCATTCATTTTAGGATGTGCCGATTAATTAATACAAATGAATCGCATCTCAATATTGACGTTTTTCCACTAAAACTGCATACCCAAAATTAAGAGCTTTTAACTCTTAAAAAATAAAAAAAGAATATGGCAAAGAACGTCAATTGCATGGTACACATTTTTAGAAAACCTTTCACAATTTAAGAAAATATATTTGGATCCTGATTATTCAGTTTGACTTTATACATTTTAGACAGGAAGTATGGATGGTCAAAACATTTACTTTGGCGTTGTTAGCCAACATGCACCAACTACACCAGGAGAAATGTGTTGATGGGACAATGCAATCCAAAGTTTCCTATAAAAGTGTCCAAAAAACTCTCCAAACCATAATTCATGTGTTTTATTAAACATTACAACAGAATAGCAGAAAACTATTAATGCAAAAATCTCTATATATACATATTATATATAAACCCTTCAAATGATATCAACTATGTCCCATATGAAACATTTCACCTCACTTTGGCCCCTAATTCAATCACTCCAAAATTGTGCGTTGGGCGCCCTCTTGTGCGCAGTCTATGTATGTGCGCTCTGGTTCTATCATTGACCGCACTGAACACACGAGACACTCTGGATTGGCCAAATATGGAATCTGACACTCTCTATAGATCCGATGGATCTGACACATCTATGACGTGAAGAATTGTGTTTCAGTGAGACGCACCCAGAGAACAGCGCTGCTATAGAGATCGCCATCAGCGCTAACCACTGTAGCTCTCGGGACACTCTTTGAGGAATATCTCTGGATTTCCGCAACACGTGACGTCGAGTGAGGGCTTGTTTGATTCAGGATCACCTGTTGTAAGTTGTGATATGTCATATCAGGCATTTATAAATGAGGCTATAAAAAATGTATCAAAGAACTACTCACGGGTCAATTTGACCCGGTTCATATAGAATAAATGATTAAGCCTTAAAATGGTTGAACAGTTTGAAATATTATTTAGAAGTACACTCATACTCTTATTGCTTGCTTGCACGCATGCATGCATGCACCCAAGCTCGCACACATGTGTGTCAGCAGACATATCACCCTGTAGCTCAAGACCAGTCGCCCACTGAAGCTAGGCAGGGTTAACCCTGGTCAGTACCTGGATGGGAGACCTCCAAGGGAATAATACAATTTCTGCTGGAAGAAGTGTTAGTTAGGCCAGCAGGGGGCGGTACATATGGGTCCTTACGCCCCAGTATAGCGACAGGGACACTGTACTGTATGAATAAAACAATAAAGGCACCAAAATGTTCAACTGAAGTCCTGACTCTCTGTGGTCATTAAAAATCCCAGGAAACTATATATATACAGCTGTGTCTAAAAGGATGCAAGGAAATTGCTGCAAAGAATATTGCACCTGAAAGAACAAGGAGAGAGGTTCAACTGCAGTGAAGGTGGCTTCAGGACGTCCCAGAGTGTCCAGCAAGCGCCAGGCGCTTGAGGAGTCAGCTACAGAATCGTGTCACCACCAGTGCAGAGCTGGCAGCAGGTTGGTGTGAGGGCATCTGCACGCACAGTGAGGCGAAGACTTTTGGGCAATGGCCTGGTGTCAAGAAGGGCAGCAAAGAAGCCACTTCTCTCCAAGAAAAACTGAAATTCTGCAGGAAGTACAAGGATTGGACAGCAGAAGACTGGTGCAAAGTTATTTTCTCTGATGAAGCCCCTTCCGACTGTTTGGGACATCTGGAGGAGAAAAGGTGAATGCTACCATGAGTCCTGTGTCGTGCAAGCAGTGAAGCATCCTGAGACCATCCATGTGGGGTTGCTTTTCATCACAGGGAGTGGGCTCGCTCACAATCCTGCACAAATCCACTGCCATGAATAAAGAATGGTATCAAAACGTCCCGCAAGAGCAACTTCTCCCAAAGATCCAGGAGCAATTTGGTGATGATCCGTGCATTTTCCAGCATGATGGAGCCCCGTGTCATAAGGCAAGAGTGATTATGAAGTGGCTCGGAGATCATTGCATTGAAGTTTTGGATTCGTGGCCAGGCAACTCCCCAGATCTTAATCCCATAGAGAACATGTGGTCAATCCTCAAAAGGCGAGTGGACAAGCAGAAGCCCACAAACTGTGATCAACTCCGTGCACTAATAAGGCAAGAATGGATCGCCATCAGTCGGGATCTGGCCCAGAAGCTGATATCCAGCATGCCAGAGCGAATTGCAGAGGTGATGAAGAACAAGGGTCAACACTGTAAATATCGACTCTTTGCATATATTGAATGTTTTTGCCAATAAAAGCCTTTAAAACTCCTGAAACGCTTATCTTTGTTTTCCAGTACACCATAGAAACGTGAAAAAATGATCTACAAATACTGAAGCAGCAAAATATGCAAAACACAAAATTGATGTCACTGCCAATATTTTTGGCCTCAGCTGTATGTATATATTATATATATGTACTGTAAATACAAAAAACAGGTATTATTTTATTGCTTTAAATAAATGTTGTAATTCTGCTCCACTGAGTTTCTGACTTTACTGTGCTATAGACAGTCTATAGAACATGGACGTTGTAAGAACTTTGAAGTGACGTTACAGGGGTGTAATGTACTAACCTGGTCTGTGAAACGGGTCGTTGGTATTAAAGACTGTGGTGAAAAAGCCAAACGGAAAAGCACCGATTCCAAATGACATGTGAAACCCTGTGTCACCGAAACCCTGAAACGCCTGCAGAGAAATGGACATTCATAATCAGAGTGTAATTACATATCAAATATATGTTCACGTGTTCAACTCACCCCTCGGCTCTCCGGCTCTGTTCTTTGACCCTGAGGTCGTGGTGGGGTTTTCAACCTGCAACACACATTCATTAATCATTTATTCAAGTAGGCAAATGATTACGCTTGTAAACGTTCTCATGTAAATATTGGATTAAAAATGCGAAATAACTGCGCTTATTTCTTGGATGACAAACATAATGTAAAAAAGGTCACATGACCACAATGTGGCACACTACAGTTTGAAATGCTTATTGATTCATACCCACGTACTGTATGACATTAGTAGTAGGTAGTATGCAGTATATACTGTGCAGTATGCAGTACGCTAGTGCTCCCTCCTGTACCTGGGATCCTCTTGGCTGGTGCTGCCGCGGCCGTACAGTGGAATGACTTTATCTCTGCTGATTCCTGCTTTACACACGGGACACTGCTGTCTGCTGGGCCGCGTCTCCAACCACTGAAACACACAATTTACATTTTCAAAGTAAGAAACACTTGTCAATCATTTCTACTGTAAATTATGATGTTTTAGTGCATGATTTCACATGTGATTTTACATAGCGTGATGGTATTTTTTTGTTTATAAACAGGCAGAACAGGAAAGATTTATAATTATATCGTCCACAAGATAATTTTCACCAGGCGTTCATCTTGTATTTTTGGTATTTTTTGTTTTTCAAATGTTTTTTTATGCATAGATTTGACTGTTTTCGTCTTCAGACCCAGACTTTCAATATTAAACTCTAAAAATCCATTATAAAAACACTAATTATTACACGTTTAAAACTACGACCTTCTAAACAACGAAATACACCATTTTGATATTTATTGTGTGACAATGACCCCCAATTCAGTTTCACCCCTAATAGAGTTTTTTAATGCTTGTGTACTTGACAAAAGTGTCAGTGAAGAGCATAAATGAGATATAAGAAGGAAATATCAAATATTCAAATATTTTATTGGGCGTCATTTCCAATCAAGCTGTAATTTTGCCAAATCATGCAAAAACTGTGAAAATATGGTTTAATTGTGTGTTTAGGACATATAATAAGTTAGTTATGAAATGAGCCTTAGCGAGACAGAGTTTGTCATTTTATTTGAAAAGTGTTAAAATGGTCATTTCTGGGGTCTGGGTATCTCGGCGAGTATTGACGCTGACTATCACCGCTGGAGTCGCGAGTTTGAAACCAGGGCGTGCTGAGTGACTCCAGCCAGGTCTCCTTAGCAACCAAATTGGCTGGTTGCTAGGGAGGGTAGAGTCACATGGGGTAACCAAATTGACCTGGTTGCTAGGGAGGGTAGAGTCACATGGGGTAACCAAATTGGCCCGGTTGACAGGGAGGGTAGAGTCAAATGGGGTAACCAAATTGGTCCGGTTGCTAGGGAGGGTAGAGTCACATGGGGTAACCAAATTGGTCCGGTTGCTAGGGAGGGTAGAGTCACATGGGGTAACCTCCTCGTGGTCGCTATAATGTGGTTCTCGCTCTTGGTGGGGCGTGTGGTGAGTTGTGCGTGGATGGCGCGGAGAATAGCGTGAAGCCTCCACACGCGCTATGTCTCCATGATTCGTCCTCCACCACCAGATTGAGGCGAGTCACTACGCCACCACGAGGACTCAGAGCACACTGGGAATTAGCCCTTACAAATTGGGGGAAAAAAGAGGAGAAAATAAATAATGTAATTTCCATCAGAGTCACTTCCAGCACAGAATTCTATTAAACACAAAACAGAATTTGAAATGTGTTGGAAATGAATTTCTGTGATGCATGAACACACACTGTTGAACATTGTTAGTAGATGGATGAAATAAACTAGCGGGAGTGTGAAAAGAGCTGAAGGTGCTCAAAGTTTACTAAAACACCCATACTCAACCTGAAAAGACCACAAAAGCACTAAAGTAAATGACATAAAAAACATAAAAATGGACTCACCTGATGAAGACATGGCCAACTGAATGGAGAGAGAGAGAGAGAGAGAGAGAGAGAGAGAGAGAGAGAGAGAGAGAGTGTGTGTTAGCATTAGGGCTGAAACGATTCGTCAAAGACAATGTCAACAATATAAAATCATCATTCACAAACACACAAACAGCTTCAGCTGATGTAGATCACAAAGTATGAGGATTTCTACAAAAATACAAAAGCACTCTCGCAGTGGAATAAGCGGTTATATTATTATTATAGCTTTATTAAAGTTCAAATAATACTGAAGCAGATCACGTAAATAGCTACAAACTCTGAAACGGTCATTTCTCTGTGCAGTCCACACCTCTTATATGAGTCGTGTGAATGTCCCGATCGAAGGGGGAGAGATTGAAACTGCACCGGCTGATGCACACTCCGTCACGGGACGCTCATCCCTCGAGTGCATACGCTTAATGCAGCCAGACTATAACATGATGACTCATGATATATGTGTCACTGTGCATTTCTTATTGTGAAGACAATTGGCAATAAGCAGCTTTATTAATGAGAGAGTTTGAGTTAAAGATGGACTGAAGTGAACAGAAAGGTGAGAGAGTCTCGCCCCATTATAAACGGCAATTTGTTTTTGTTTTGGCTTGTTTTCCAATATAAATGATGTCATTTGAAGGATTTTGAGATAAAAATGGAAAAAAAGACAAAAACACAACAACAAAATGATTTTTTGCAGTGAATTTCTTTACTGAATTAAACTTAATAAAAGTATTTTTCCCTTTAATTCAATGATTATCATTTTGAGGTATTTTTAAAAGATGATTTTGTCCTCTTTATTTGTTAGCAAGCACGTTTAATACAACCTTTTAACTCTGGGAGCAAGCTGAATAATCAGTTAAGAACTAAAGAATAGTTAAATAATCGCAGAATAGTCAAATAATCGTTCTAATAATCGTTAGATTAATCGATTATCAAAATAATCATTAGTTGCAGCCCTAGTTAGCATTGCTAACCTTAAGCTAAATGAAAAAACAAAGTACAGTCACTTATCAATAAAAACTCTTTAGCTGAACTTGACTCAATCACGGACAGCGATTCCACATGTTTGAACTGAGTTTTCTTAAAGTAGTTCAATTGAAATACTTAAAATAGAGGGAAACTACCTGAATCAAGTAATCCTAATACAATGTAACATCAAAATAACTCTTAGTGATACACTAGCAAGTGACAAGCGATGTTAGCATGCTAAACACATGCAGAAGCCTTTTTAGCAAGTCACTCTTTGGTCATTGTTGGAACGCTTCCGGGAAGCCATTTCTATTTGTAAACAAGCGGCATATAAGTGCGGCTCCGATCTACTTGAATGGCGAAAGACCGAAATCTCAAAAACGGTTGGTCATGATTAAGATCAAAAAACATATTTCAAATCTGCAGTAAAAGCTGACAACACTGGTATCATGAACTGTGCTTCTTTTTTCGTCAATCCGCACATCTTTTCACGTGGCTTGTTGAGCGCGTTACAGAAGAGACCTAGCGCGTTGCGGCTCACGCTATTCACCACAGCATCCACATGCCCCAGCAAGCGCAACAACCATGTAATAGCAACTCTACCCTCCCTAGCAACCGGGACAATTTGGTTGCTAAGGAGACCTGACTGGAGTCACTCAGCACGCCCTGGATTCAAACTCACGACTCCATGTGTGATAGTCAGCGTCAACACTTGCTGAGATACACAGACCCCCATAAACTGTGCTTCTTGACCTCAGATTACCCTAAAAAACTCAATATCTCAGCTTGTCTAGCTAATCCGCATGCTTGAGTTGATTGACAGGTGATGTCTGTATCTAAAAGGTGATTGGCTCTTAAACCTGTAAGACGGGACTTCCTTTCTACATCCGTTGGCCATTAAAATTTCTCCCATTAATTTTAATAAAAGTGACCCATCTCTGCTAAATAGTCTTTGGCACTATTGAGCACAACTTGGTCATTATGCTTTGATTAGCACAGAAATTGACCCTTCACAAACCCCGCCGTAAAAGCGTTTTTGACCAATCCTATCTGTTGCCCTGCCACCATTACTCTGACAGGCGTTTGCTATTTTCCAATGAGAGCCTAATGTGGGGGTCATAGGGAGCTCAGTGAGTATTGACACTGACTATCACCGATGGAGTCGTGAGTTTGAATCCATGGCGTGCTGAGTGACTCCAGTCAGGTCTCCATAGCAACCAAATTGGGCCAGTTACTAGGGAGGGTAGAGTCACATGGGGTAACCAAATTGGCCCGGTTGCTAAGGAGGGTAGAGTCACATGGGGTAACCAAATTGGCCCGGTTGCTAAGGAGGGTAGAGTCACATGAGGTAACCAAATTGGCCCGGTTGCTAAGGAGGGTAGAGTCACATGGGGTAACCAAATTGTCCCGGTTGCTAGGGAGGGTAGAGTCACATGGGGTAACCAAATTGGCCCGGTTGCTAAGGAGGGTAGAGTCACATGGGGTAACCAAATTGGCCCAGTTGCTAAGGAGGGTAGAGTCACATGGGGTAACCAAATTGGCCCGGTTGCTAAGGAGGGTAGAGTCACATGGGGTAACCAAATTGTCCGGGTTGCTAGGGAGGGTAGAGTCACATGGGGTAACCAAATTGTCCAGGTTGCTAGGGAGGGTAGAGTCACATGTGGTAACCAAATTGTCCCGGTTGCTAGGGAGGGTAGAGTCACATGGGGTAACCAAATTGTCCGGGTTGCTAGGGAGGGTAGAGTCACATGGGGTAACCAAATTGGCCCGGTTGCTAGGGAGGGTAGAGTCACATGGGGTAACCTCCTCGTGGTGGTGATTAGTGGTTCTCTCAATGGGGCGTGTGGTGAGTTGTGTGTGGATCGTGGAGAGTAGCATGAGTCTCCACATGCTGTGAGTCTCCGCGGTGTCATGCACAACGAGTCACGTGATCAGATGCGCCGATTGGCGGTTTTAGAAGCGGAGGCAACTGACCGCGCCACCACAAGGACCAACTAAGTAGTGGGAATTGGGCGTTCCAAATTGGGGAGAAAGGGGGATAAAAAAAAATACATAAAATGAGCGCCTAATGTGTGTTTGAGTACTTATAAGTGGGTTTTCATCAAAATAATAATAATATTAACCCACAAATCTACAACATACAAACTCAACATAACAAAACATCAAACTTTAACAAGTATGCCTCTTTATATTCATCTTGCACATAAAATACCACTTAATGTAAACATGTACTCTCATTTAACACGTTTACTTGACTCGACTCGAGTCAAAGGCCGTTCCCTTGGTTGCATGCTATTTTTGAGTAATATGAACAAACATTGAAGGACGAAGGACGTCTAACAGTAGTGAGTAAATAAGGGTCACAGACACGGGTGTGTCCCATCAGCAATAGAAACAAAGTGACAAGAGAACCATTGAATCTGCAAAACAAACAAGACAACGTCCCGCATAATGGATCATAGAAAACCAAACACATGCAGAAGAGGACTTCAGGTCAAGAAAAGACTGTGTCAGTGTTTTCTGTGCATCTATTCTTCCTCCTTCACCACAGCTCGCTGTCGAGTAATCTCTCTTTAACCTGATAATCACTCGCTAACAGCACCACAGAAACTCCCAGCGATCTGTCGTGTCCATGTATTTCATTTATTTGTTGAGTAGCCGTCAAATGAGCACAATCTACCAGTCACTTTTGTTGAGGAACGGTGGTTATGTATATTACACTACATCTATGGGTTGTTAACACATGGATCATCTCAACCAGGACCTCCTTTAATCTCATTAACTAATCAAGTCATTGCATAACTGCAGTGATCACATTTGACCCTCGTGCAACCTTCGGGACATTTTTGTCCATTTCATTTTTGTTTTTAATGATCATTTTGGCTGTTAATGCCAAAGGCATACTTTTTGGCAAATGTGTGTATTCTGGGGGAAGAGTGTGTGTGTGTGTGTTGGTATGGATGTCAGAGTGTGATTTGTATGTGTGTATTGAGAAATTTGTGTGTGTTAAAAAACAACAGTGGCATTTAAAGGGTTAATATCCTGAAAATGAATGAATATTTGGTAGTTATGATCAGGACTGATGGATGTTGGTTAAAAAAGTCAGTGAAAGTGGAAAATTATATATATATATAATACGTTTTTTGTCAGTTTTGTGACGCAGACATTTTTGTCCTCTAAGGACCTGTGTGTGCGTTTTTTTTAAATCTGACTCTGCACAAAAAATAATGCATCAAAATCGAGCGGGACTGGGTCGCTCAGCAAGACACTGACTACCACCGCTGGAGTCATGAGTTTGAATCCAGGACATGCTGAGTGACTCCAATCAGGTCTCCTAAGCAACCAAATTGGGCCGGTTGCTAGGGAGGGTAGAGTCACATGGGGTAACATGCTCAACAAGTCACGTGATAAGATGCGCGGATTTACGGTCTCAGACGCGGAGGCAACTGAGATTTGTCCTCCGCCACCCGGATTGAGGCGAGTCACTACGCCACCACGAGGACTTGGAGCACATTGGGAATTGGGCGTTACAAATTGGGGAGAAAAAGGAGAAAATCTAAAAATGTTAAAATTAAAAAATTCCCGTTAGCATTTAGCATATGGAAAAATAATGTATTTTTGTGTTTTCTTCATAAAAACCAACAACAGCGGTATTATATAAACAAACTGGCATTTAAAGGGTTAAAATACTGAAAATTAATGAATATTTGGTTATTACGATCAGGACTGATGTTTGTTAAAATAATTAACTCATTGAAAGTGGAAAATAATTGAAATGTTTAATATTATTATGGCAGTTTTTTGACGTGGGCATTTTTGTACTCAGAGCACCTTTTTTAAACACAAGGGTACAAAGGTCAAAGTGTCATGCAAACTAACAATACCCAGAAACATAGGACAAGTTTACAAACTATCTAAAAAAAGTGTCATTACAGTCTTCACAGGCTGACAAACACTGTGACACATTATTTTAGTTCAGTGCATCATGACAACAACATCACAAACAAACGAGCTGATGTTTAGAAGTAGCGACAACATGATGACGTCATTAATGTGGGTTTGAACCTGTCAATCAAATCACGTCAATCATTGTCAAACTCTTTGCAATGTTTATGTACCATGCTAGTTACATGGTGCTCCAAGGCACTTTAAAGAATAGCGTGATATTACAGTACTTTTTAGTGTTTTATAAGCACGTTGGATCGCATTTTACTGTGGTAAATTAATGTTAAGACATTCCTTTAGTTTTCTTTACACATTTCTTCCTGTCTAAAGTGTCAAACTGTCAGTCAATCAGTCGATCTTTCTCTTTGACGTGTGTTTATTTTCCTACACTTTATTTTAAATACACCAACAGCAGTAACTATGGTTACCCTGGTGAATGTTTGCACGGGGTCACCCTCATGTCAATCATGTAAAACTGTCAATCAATCAATCAATCAATCAATCAATCAATCTTGTGTTTGTGTTACTTCAGTCTCAGTTGGCATGTTGTTGTGTTTTTAACGTTCTTCCGGCCTGCGCGCGTCAGGATCTACATTCACTGCTAGTGTTGTGATGATGATTGTGTTTATGTGTATCGATGAGTAATCGATCGGTTATTGATTGTACCAGAAGAGGTGTCCGCACAGGCTGATGACCGCGTCTCGTGCGGTGTCCAGGCAGATGTTACACTCGAAAGTAGCCCGTTCTCTGTCCCGCTCGCCTCCTCCGGGACCCGCTCCGCCTCCGCTGCCCGGGACTCCCGCTCCTCTGGCGGGCGTGCCGTCACTCGAGCTCCGCTGCTGCTCCGCGGCCTCCTGCATCCTCTCGCGCTCGCACTGCACGTACTCTCCTTGGTCTGACGGGTTCAGCGAATAAACGGCAGCAGGAAGTGCCTGCCACTGTGTTTCGGAAGAGTAGGCGGGACTTGCTGCTGGTAGCTGCCAATCATTGGCATCCGAGGCGTTTCTCAAAGTTAGCATTAGAATTCGTATTATAAAATAATTAGAACATATGCATTTAATCGTATCTATCTATCTATCTATCTATCTATCTATCTATCTATCTATCTATCTATAAAGGCTATTCATATTTTATATTAAATAAAAAACATAAAAATAATTACACAAGCATTTCTGCCCTATATTAATATACTGTATTTTATGATCTGAGAAAGACATGCAATGGTAAGTTTAATAACGAGTAGCTAAAACTGTCAACGATGTTATGGGCAAAAAATAACCATTCATATAATATATACACTGACGGCCAGAAGTTTGCAATAATATATAGATTTTGCTCTGATGGAAATAAATTTGTACTTTTATTCACCAAGGTGGCATTCAACTGATCACAATATATAGTCAGGACATTAATAATGTGAAAAATGACTATTACAGTTTAAAAAAAACTACTTTAAAGATTTCTCATCATAAAATCCTTAATGTGCAGTGTTGACAGCTTTACAGATCCTTGTTATTCTAGCTGTCAGTTTGTCCAGATACTCAGGTGACCTTTCACCCCACACTTCCTGTAGCGCTTGACCTTTCACCCCACACTTCCTGTAGCACTTGACCTTTCACCCCACACGTCCTGTAGCACTTGCCATAGATGTGGCTGTCTTGTCGGGCACTTCTCACACACCATACAGTCTCGCTGATCCCACAAAAGCTCAATGGGGTTTAGATCCGTAACACTCTTTTCCAATTATCTGTTGCCCAATATCACCAGGGCTTGTAGGCCTGTTGTAAGGCAGGTCCTTACCAGAATTCACCTGTAACAATGTCGCCTATCGGCACCAACCTTTGCTGGACCAGACAGGACTGGCAAAAAGTGCGGTTTTATCTCACCGGGGTGATGGTCGGACTCGCGTTTATCGTTGCAGGAATGAGCGTTACACCGAGGCCTGTACTCTGGAGCGGGATCGATTTGGAGGTGGAGGGTCCGTCATGGTCTTGAGCGATGTGTCACAGCATCATCGGACTGAGCTTGTTGTCACTGCAGACAATCTCAACGCTGTGCATTACAGGGAAGACATCCTCCTCCCTCATGTGGTCCCCTTCCTGCAGCTCATCCTGATATGACCCTCCAGCATGGCAATGCCACCAGCCATACTGCTCGTTCTGTGTGTGTGATTTCCCGCTAGACAGGATGTCAGTGTTCTGCCATGGCAAGCGAAGAGCCCGGATCTCAATCCCATTGAGCACGTCTGGGACGTGTTGGATCGGAGGGTGAGGGATAGGTCCATTCCCCCCCAGAAATATCTGGGAACATCCAAGTGTCTTAGTTGAAGAGTGGGGAAACATCTCACAGCAAGAACTGGTGAATCTGGTGCAGTCCATGAGGAGGAGATGCACTGCAGTACTTCATGAAGCTGCTGCCACACCAGATACTGACTGTTACTCTTGATTTTGACCCTCTTTGTTCAGGGACACATTATTCCATTTCTGTTAGTCACATGTCTGTTAAACTGTCTTAGTTTATGTCTTAGTTCACATCCAAGCGCATCTTTTTATGTTCATACAAATATTTACACATGATAAGTTTGCTGAAAATAAAAGCAGTTGAAAGTGAGAGGATGTTTCTTTCTATTTGCTGAGTTTATATTCCTTCAAAGTACAACAAATAAATCCATGGTACAATCATGCCCATAAAACCAAAGTATTGCTATTGTACTTATTTTGTAAATGAGGCCAAATAGCCGTACCACTTTTTGCTCACTCCATATTCTGTACATGCCTCACAGCCAATAGAAAAGTCAGATCAAAAAGATAGTAAGAGTTCCTCCTATTATTGTATTGTTGGGAGGGGTTGGGAGGTGGGCTTTCCCTTTATGTAACAAGCTCAACAAGCTTTTGAATGCAAACACACGTACTGTGTGAACACCCCTAACACTTCTACAGTAGATGGACAGATGAGCATGGAGACATTGACAGTGCTGTTGTTTATGTGGGGTAAGACACTCTCAACGCAAATATTACTCCACCGTCTGTATGTAAATATATCTGTATGTGTTGTCTTTGGAAGTGGTCGTGTTGGCATTCGGTCAGGAATTCATGAGTGCATTACGCAAGGGCGTAGAACACGGGAGGACACTTTTAATAAAACCAAACTTTTTCACAGGGCAAATGTGTTTACGCTGTGTCTGTCATACAGCAAATGACTAAAGTTCAAATTCACTGGTCATTCAGAACCCTATAATATATATCCTTATGTTCGTGTTGCGCTAATCATTCTGTCCTCCTCACCTTTGAATTGATTGCTACACCCCTGTCTATATACATGCTAAGAGTTTCATGAGATGATTCGTGTCAGTTCAGTTTAGATAGAAACATATGGAATCATTTAGATGCTGATGTCACAACTCTCTCCTAAAATCTCAAAAGACACTCAACAGATGTTCAGGCATTTTTCTCTCTCTGTTCTAGTGTTCACAGTGTTGAAGGCCTTCAATATTGATACAGAGAATCCACTGAGCTTTACTGGGACACATGAAGATTTCTTCGGTTACAGTGTTTATCAGTACGAGTCTGAACATGGAAAACAGTGAGTGTAGACACATGCTTTTCATAAGATACTTTATTTGACTAACCCCTAAACCCAAACCCTGTCACAAATCTGTATATGGCTGATTTATGAGACTTTTCAATGATGTCCACTTTAAATATCCTAAGAAGTCTTTTTTGAGAAAAGACAAAACAAAAATGCATTTAGAAGTACAGCTAAACCTGTGCAGCAATTTATTTGCACACACTCATGTATTATTATTTAATTGTAATCTATTCAGGATCGGGTTCATATATGATTTGTTATTCTTGGATGATTGATGCTGTGTTGTTTTGCAGGATCATTGTTGGTGCCCCGTTTGCAAGAAATTCATCTGGAGACATGTACACCTGCAGCACAGATCTGTTAAACTGCACACTACTGGCCAGTCCAGGTACACATCTGTCACTCTCCCTACACACCTGTATTGATGCAATAAGCAGTCGAAAAATGTACGGTTTTTGTTGTTACAGATGATGAGTAAACCTTTTTGCCTCGAGTAACTTTTAGCGGTAATAAATTACATTTTCATTTTCAACAGTATTATAGTGAAATAAATTATAATATTTAGGAATGTTCTGGTTACTTTCGTAACCTCCATTCCCTGATGGAAGGAACGAGACGTGTCAATATAGTGTCACTAGGGGTCGCCCTTGGGAGCCCCAAACACCTCTGATCTTTGAGAAAAGGCAAATGCGAATTGGCGAGTGGAATTTGCATGCCACTCCCCTGGACATACGGGTATAAAAGGAGCTGGATAGCAACCACTCATTCAGGTTTTTTGCTGAGGAGCTGAGAGAGGGTCCCGGCCATTTCAGCGGGTAGCTCAGTGTTGTGTCAGGAGGGACACAATGTCTCATTCCCTCCATCAGGGAACAGAGGTTACGAAGGTAACCAGGACGTTCCTTATCTGTCACTCACTCAATCTTGTGTCAATGTAGTGACACTAGGGGTCCCTATACGAAATGCCAAAACTAGCAGAACTGTGTTACGTGGACTGGCGGTGCGAGACGAGCAAACCATTGTGTGTCTCGTAGCCAGTGCACCTGGCCATCACATAACCTCCCCCAATGCTCCTATGAGCATTGTACATTCCCCCACACCACGGGGACAAGTCGACTGTAAAAATGGGGAGCCGTGGCCTCTTCTCTTCTTATTGTCTCCCCAAAAAGAATGGAAATCATTCAGCTGGGGGCCATAAGTGTCAGCGTGGGGGGGGGGGGGGGTCGATTCCCAAGGGGAAGACACTGCAGAGACCACAGCCTGCCTGAAGGGGAGGCAATTGTGTGGAAATATGTCACATGGTCTTACCGATGCATGTTGGCAGTGTTGCATGTGGAGAAGTACCCATGGTAGGTCCTACCCAGAGGTAGACTGGTGGCAGAGGGAGACTCTACCCAAGGAAGAGGCAGGTTTACAAACAGGGAAACTGTCTCACAGAAGATACATCACACAGGGTTACATAGAGGCAACCAGCACATGTGGAGCACCTACCCCATTACAGGGCTTATTAGCACACATACTGGGCCAGCATAAAATTTCTGTGAATCCGCCTACCAGAGGGCTAAGGAGGAAGGACATCCAGGGCCCACAGTCTCATGAACACTGCTCGGGGGTCAAAAGCATACACCTCCCCCTCCAGGATTGGAAAGGCGCTACACGCAAGTGGTGTACCTGGCCAGATGTCCCACAAACGTACCTTTTTTTTCCAAACGAAACACAGGACGAACCAGCCCAACCTGGAGATTGTGGAACCTTGCACAAGGTATTGGGTGTTGCCCAGCCCGCTGTTCTACCGATGCCTGGTGGAGTGTGCCCGAAGCCCCAAGGGGGGCGGCATGTCCTGGGCATGGTATGTCAAAGTGATGGTGTCCACGACCCAGTGGGCGATCCTCTGTTTGGAGAAACTCTCCAATTCCGCTGTCCTCCGAAGCAGACAAAGAGCTGTTCAGAGCATCTAAAGCTCTGCATGTGATCCAAGTAGATGCACAAAGCATGCACCGGACACAGCATTGAAAAGTCTGAGTCTGCCTCCTCCTTAGGGCAGCTTCGCTTGCATGTTCCCCACCTGATCCCTAAACGGGGTCATTGGAAACTTGGGCATATACCTCGGTCGGGGCCTCAGTAACACATGAAAGTATTTCGGACTGAACTCCAGGCATGTGTCACTGACAGAGAACGCCTACAGGTCCCCTAACCTCTTGATGCACGTGAACTCAGTCAGGAGGGCAGTCTTCAAGAGACCGCCTTTTGCTCAACTAACTCCAGGGCTCAAATGGGGCTCCCCGCAGGCCCCACATCCTTTCCTTGTTACAATGAAGTTGGGGCTGTAGAACACCTTCTTCATCTCGGGTTGGAGGGACAGGCTCTACCGCATCCTTCCGCACAAGGGTTGTGATCTTGGCACAGGACACAATCTTGGCAGCATTCTTGCCCTGTAAAATGCCATTCTTGAGGTAAAATGGATGCCTGGTGAACTGAATCATATAGCCGAGTCGGACGGTCCCAGTCAGCCATCTTGGGGAGCAAGCTCCGGATGAGGGGGACCAAGGAGACAATAGCGTCAGACAAACTTGCAGGCAGGGCCTCGTGGCGGGGCAGAGCCAGAGGCACCACTTTGAGGGGGCTCGGACCCCAAACTTGTGGCCATGGTGAGTCTGGGGACATCGAAGCACTTACCTGACTCTGGGTACCCACCATAGGACCCATCAGCAAAGGGGGAGGAGGGAACTGTCCTCATAATCCATAAATACGTGATGTCCAGTGATCGCAATAACAACGGACATAAACACTGGATTTGTGACCCAGGAAATTAGGAAACCGCTCCTTTTCTGAAACGGTGGGTACCGCAGTCTTTCAGGAATGTGGCGAATCAAAGAAAAGGCAAAAAAGGATTCTCCTCCCAGTCCTCCACCGGGGGATGGAGTGATCTGCTTACCGTATCTAGGCCTGCAGCAGGTCTACACGTAGCTGGGTCACCCATCTCAGGGGCACCTAGAAGCCTTCCTTGGGTTCTTGGTGGCAGGCCACGAGATGGGTTGGCGTCTCTGTCCTGTCAAGGGCTCTATACCGGGTTGAGGCGGAACCAGTGCCATTGCTGCAGGGGGATGCCCCTGGCGACGAGCATACGGGGTGCGGGATATTGATCCGCGCCAGGTCAGGAAATGCTGAATGGTATACACTCGTGCAGTTCTCTCCTCACCTTGGCTTGGTGCACTTGCAGGAGAGCCATGGCATGCAGGAGAGCCATGGCATGCAGGGCGGAGGCGGCCTATCCAGCGGCACCATAGGCCATAGTCACCAGTGACGATGTAAACCTACAGGCCCTTGATGGGTGTCTCGGGCGGTTCCGCCAGGTTGCGGTGCTTTGCTGGCAAAGGTGCACAGCAACTGCCTTATCCACCAGGGAAATCACCGAATACCCTCTGGCAGCCCCACTGTCGAGAGTAGTGAGAACGAAGGAGCTCAGAGATTGGGTCCGGGTATTGAAAGGTGCCCGCCATGACAATGTGAGCTCCTCAAGCACCTCCGGGAGGAAAGGGACCATGGTGACATCACTATATTGACAAAACTTTGAGTGAGTGACAGATAGGGAACTGTATCTAAAATTAATAAGGGACAATAAATGAATGCTAATAATACAGACTGGACAAATAGACATTTATTCAATTTATATATATATATATATATATATATATATATATATATATATATATATATATATATATATATATATTTTATGTGTTGCAAACTTTGCATGCCAGGCGGTTGAGGGACAACATACTCTATGCCCCATGAATTTTCCAATTTACCAGGGACAAAAAACTGTTTTTGTTTACATTAATCCAGGGCCATTTCTGAGCATTTTAGGGTGAAAAAGCCAACTTGTATGCCACAAAAAAAATGAAAAAAATGTTTTTCATTTCAATATATTTTTTCATTCTGTTTCAAAAGTTCTGCAGCCTCCTTTTCAAATGGTTACCAGTTAGAACAAAATTAAAGAACGGTTAATAACATTCTTTTAAAAATGACATAACTTTGCACTAATGGGTGGGTGAAATACTTATCACAGTATTGCCAGATCTCACAAGAGAAACAAGCAACTTGCCCCACCAAAATAAGCTAAAACAAAGCAATAAATTATTTCTGGTGTGGTGGATTTATCAGCATAGGATCTGTATGAATGTATCATCTCTAACAATAATTCAGACTTGGAAACAACTGAGAACTGTACTTTTATCTCTAATAATGTTTTCATTGTATCTGGATTAGCTGTGCATGTATGTGTAATAATTATATAAAGTTGTTAAAGTTGTTCATTCACAGAATGCAACATCCACAATGGGCAAAGAAATGTGTGATCAAAGCACATTCTTCCTTTTTTCAGGCAACATACGTGGTTGTAGTGATAAACCCTTTGGCCTTTAGTTTCATGAAAGAATTATCGGAACAAAATTAACCAGTTATAACCAGTTACCAGCTTTTAGAAATAACGTTTTCACTCCAGAACAATTGAAAATCACTTTGTTCTGGTTTTTGGTTACGCTCTGCTAAAAATTTCATTCGTTAAAATTCGTTTTGTTCCTTGAACCTTATTTAGTCCCAGATTTTTACCTTTGTAAAAGTAATTACAGTATAAATACACATTTAAAAATATAGAGCCAGTTGACGTTCAGGAGGCCTGGGAGGTGGCCACAAGGCAGGGACAGGGTCAGGAGGCCTAGCATGAGAATCGGGGGGCCAGGACAGTGTTGGCGGAGGGTCAGGAAGTTTAGGAGCAGGATCAGGTTTGTAGACTGCCATGGAAGGCTTGGAGGAAGGTGAGGAGGATTTAAGAGGTGGAGCTCAATGAGACTCAGGAGGTAAAGCCATAGGAGACGTAGACATAGGAGGCAGAGCTGGAGAACCTGGAGACCAGGGTGGAGCCAGAGGCGCTGAGGATCGAAGCGTAGCTGGAGGATTGGAGAACCAAGGCGTAGTCAGGTGACTGACAGACTAAGGTGGAGCTGGAGGGATGAGGAACCCCGGTGGAGGCGAGAGGCTGGAGGACCACTTTGGAGCCGAGGGATCACCAAGGCGGAGTCGGAGGGATAAAAGTTATTTTAATCTGTAATGCCACAGAGAACTGGCTGATCAGGAGGAGGAAGAGCAGCTAATGTCCTGGGCAGGACAAGCAGAGGAGGAATGTCCATCATGCTGGATGGAACCAGGGGAGCAGAAGGTCTGGACGGAACCAGCGGAGGAGGAAGGGTACTCGGGCACAAGGGCAGAAAACCGCTCCAGATCTAACAGTTCAGCTAGCGCTGGCTCTGGGATGGACGAGGCTTCAAGAACTAGCTCGTTGACCATGGCAGGCATGAGCGTTGGCTTGTTGGTTATAACTGGTCTGGAGCATGAGGCCGTGGAAGGCCTGGAGGATGGAGCCATATTCAAACCTTGTTGATGGCGGATAATTAGCGCTGTTCATTCCAATGGCTGGCTGAGGCTAACATGCAGAAGTGTAGGGAGTACTCAGGGACTGAAAACTTTCCCTGATTAAAATGGCTAAGTTGCTCACCGGCGTGGAAATCCCCGCAAATGGATCGAATACCTCCTAGAAGTGTGTTGTGAAAGCCCCAAAGGATTGCATGACAGAGCCTCCCTGTTTCCACATTGCATCTCCCCATTGAAGAGCCTTTCTGGTGAGGTGGGAGATAATAAAAGCGATCTTTGAACAATCATTAGTGAATTGCTGGGGTTGTGTCTAGAACACCAAGGAACACTGGAGAAGGAAACCGCTGCAATCTTCTGCTAAGCCAGAGAAATTTGCCGGTGATGCCTTTGGGCTGATTAATGTTGGAGGAGACGGAGAGGAAGAGCTGTTGCGGACACTGTAGAATCTGTGAAGGCATCCGGTGCTGAGGAAGATGAGGTGATGGGTGGAATATTCACTAGTCTTTCCAGGATGCACCGGATTTCATCAAGCTTACCTTCGTGTCACTGGAGAGGATGTTCAAGTTCAGTTAAGCGCTCGATGTGCTGGATATCGAAATAAAGGTGAAACAAGCTAATAACTTAACTCAAATGTCATAGATTATCTAAAGGGAAAGTTACAAGGATGAGTGTTACACATGTGAGGAGTCCAAACGAGACTACACAGAGAATGGGAGCTAGAGGGGAGTATTTATAGTGACTTTGATGAGGTGACTAATGGAGATCAGGTGAGTGTAATCAATACTCGGGAGAGTTGGAGCAGGGAAGAGAGGGAGCAGAGACTGACAAGGGCCTGTCCATCCATATATTCTGTACATATTAAATATTATAATAAATAATATGTCCATTAATGTTGATTTATATATAAAAATAAACCGTGTGCCATCCTTTGCCAAATACTTAATAATAATCAGTCCATTAACATAAATTCTTAGAAGTAATTTAATAATATTAAATATTTTTCATATATACATATTAAATATTCATATATTATAATATTAATATTAAAATAATTAGTCCATTATTTGGCCCTGCGATGGACTGGCGACCTGTCCAGGGTGTACCCCGCCTTTCGCCCAAAGTTAGCTGGGATGGGCTCCAGCCCCCCGCGACCCTGTACAGGATAAGCGGTTGTCGATGGATGGATGGATGGATAGTCCATTATTTTTTAATTATATATAAATATATGCAGTTTTAAATACTTCATGGTGGAGTAGTAGGAACCTTGGGCACGTAGCCCCGTCGTGGTCTTAGGATCACACGAATGTCTGCCGGACTGAACTCCAGGCAGGTGTCGCTGGTAGAGAACGCTTGCAGGTCCCCGACCCTCTTGATGGAGGCGAGCGCAATCAGGAGGGCCGTCTTCAGGGAGAGGGCCTTGAATTCGACTGATTCTAGCAGCTCGAAGGGGGGTATCTGAAGGACCAAGAGGACCACTGAGAGATCCCAGGAGGGGAACAGGCTTGGCCGGGAGGTATTTAACCTCTGTGCCTCTCTTAGGAACCTGATAATTAAGTTGTGCTTACCCAAAGACTTGCCGTCTACTGCGTCGTGATGGGCCGTGATAGCGGCTACATACACCTTCAAGGTGGAGGGGGACAGCCTCCCCTCCAACCTCTCCTGCAGGAATGAGAGCACTGACCCGACTGCGCACCACTATGGGTCTTCAGCCCAGGAAGAACACCAATACGTGAACAAGTGTCAGTCACTTCAGGACATAAAATTGCCTGGTAGAGGGAGCTCTGGCTTGGTTGATCGTGTCTATGACAGTAGGTGGTAGGCCAGTTAGATCTTCCACATCCCATCCAGGGGCCAGACGTGGAGGTTCCAGAGATCTGGGCGTGGATGCCAGAGAGTGCCCCGTCCCTGAGAAAGATGGTCCTTCCTCAGGGGAATTCGCCAAGGCGCATCCGCTACCACATTGATGTTTCCCGGGATGTGAGTGGCACGCAGCGATTTGAGACGCTTGGTGATTTATGTACGCTACCGTGGTGGTGCTGTCTGATCGGATCAAGACGTGCTTACCTTGAACTAGCGGGAGAAACCTCCGCAGGGCAAGAAGTACAGCCAACAACTTTAGGCAATTGATGTACCGGGGCTGTGGGGGCCCTTTCCAATGGCCCGTGGCTGCGTACCCATTGCACACGGTGCCTCAACCCTGTTTGGAAGCGTCTGTGGTGATCAGAATGCGTCGGAACACCTGCTGAAAAGGGACTCCTGCCCGTAAAAAACAGAGGTCTGTCCAGGGTTTGAAAGTTTGGCGCCATACTCGTCTCGGGACGCTGGTCTGGAGCGGTCTCATTATTACTTTAATCCAGGGCCATTTCTGAGCATTTTGGGGAGAAAAGCCAACTTGTATGCCACAAGTAGAATTCAGCTGGTCATGTGATTCTAAAATGGCAGCCCCCATAAGGGCATCCATGCCCCATGTAGAATAAAACAGCTTTAATAAGGTTACTGATATGACTGTCCTCATCTCATGTAAGTGCTCATAATTTTATACATATGTTTGAATATTACTATTCATTTCTTTAGGTATAAAACATTTTTAAAGAGAAAAAATACTGAGTTCACCTTTAATAAAGTGTGATGCAAAAATGCTACATTTGTATTTAAGAAAATTTCAACACAATTTGTTTCCAGGGTAGAAAGCATTGAACGGTATGTTTACTCAAGCAGACATTCAATTAGCATTTGAATACAATTGACGAGTTAAATAAAATTGACTCAGTAAATCCGTAATGTGAAAATACTCACTGTTTTAAAAGTAAAGCCACAGGACGTCAACAGTATGTGTGTTAACACAATTATAATGACCCCATTGACTTCTATTGTAAGTACCTCACTGGAACACAGATTGTGCTTTTTTTTAAATAAAATAAAAGTCCTCATGAAAGGTAAACAATGGCCTTAAAAGTCATTTCCAAAGGGTAAATATTGCCCCCTATATAAGTTACTTTCTGACACTGGTAGAGGGTACAGTAACACAAACACACACACACACTTTTGATTGTTCATATTTCGCAGGTTCTGAGAGCATCAGGTCATTTGGGATTTCTGCTGCGGTTTCATCCTCTGGTGCTGGTGACATCACTGTGAGTTCACTTTTCTGTGTCTGAATGCTAAACAACTTCAGAGCAATGCTGGGTGTCATGATTTTGTAAAGTGATACTCTGAATTAAAACTCAAAACTTTAAACCTTGTTTTCCTCAGATTTGTGGTCCATATGTGTCTCATGAGTGTGATGGAAACTCATATTTAAATGCCATCTGTTACCAGTTCAACAGCAAACTACAGCCCATCTCGAACTTCACTGCATCTTTACAGGGTTTGATGTGTTTATATCTCAATGTACAGGTCTCTTATCGTGTGTGTGTAAGACAAAACAAATGTTTTCACTCTGTAGTTGATTTTGAAAATATGATTTATTTACTTAAGTAGGTTTGTTTACAGATTACACACACACACACACACACACACACACAAACACTAAGTGGCGGTGACGTCACCACGACGCTTGTGCCAGGCAGTGTGCACATTAAGGACACGTGAAGTGTCGAACGCCCGCTGGCAAGAGGTCACGGGACAGATCCAACAGGTGACACGTGTTGACTGACTGAGATGACTGGCTGATGCACCACCTGTGCCCCCTACTGTGCTAACTTTCTGTGCTTTAGCCACCCGGAGGTCTGCTCGTTGTTGTGAGCGTCGCTCCTCTGCCCTCCATTGTTGTTGGTGGGTGACTGCTTCCAACTGGCCAGTAGCGTCCTTCACAAGCCTCCTCCAAAGAGGCCAATCTTGACACCGCTGGTACCTGTCATCGGCAAGTCCACTCAGCTCTACATCCTCCTGTACCACATCACTCCATCTCCTCTCCTGCCTGTGCCGTGCCCGCTTAACCCCCTCTATCGGCCGAACAAAAGTTGTTTAGGAATGCGGTGGCCGGGCATGCAGGCTACATGTCCCAGCCAATGCAACCTGGCCTGCCGGAGGAGCTCACCGATGGGACTTTGTCCACATCTTTCAAAGATTTGTGAACTCCTCACACAATCCAGCCTGGTTAAACCCACGATGGATCTTAGGCAGGCCAGCCTAAATGTTTCCAACCGGCGAAGATGTTCCCTTAGGGGGGTCCATGTTTCGCAAGCATCGAGAAGGGAGTGAATGACCGTGACCGAGAATACCTGAAGCTTCGTGCAGATCGACAAACCGGGTAGCTTCCACACAGCGTTACGCAACCGATGAAAAGATGATGCCGCTCCACTGATTCGGAGTGAGACCTTTGCAGTCAAACCGGAGTTGGTCATAAGCACACTTCCCAGGTATGGAAAACACTCCACTCTCTCCACAACTGCCCCATCACCAATTAGGAGCTGTGGGGGTGGAGTGTCCGATGGTGCATAATACCCAGGCAGGTGCTTAGTTTTGGTTGGGCTGATGGTAAGGCCCCATCTTTTAGTGGTTCAGGTTCATCAGCAGAGCCTCCAACTCCTCCTCTGAGTGAGCAGCAATCATCAGTTCATCAGCATACATAATGTGATTGACCAATAGGGAGCCATCCCTTGACCGCACTCGGGCATCGATCAACCTCCCATTATATCTGTACCAGATGGAAATTCCTCCGATACAGCCATCGAAGGCTTCACGAACCAAGTGGTCAAAATAGATATTAAATAATGTGGGAGCCAGAGGACATCCCTGTCGCACTCCAAGGTGAACAGGGAATGGCTCCGACTCCCGACCACGTAGTTTTACACGGGCCCGCTCGCCATCATGAAGGTCCTTAATGATCGCGAGCAGCGGGTCTGGGACTTCGAAAGCACAAAGAACAACCCAGAGCCCAGGCCTACTGATGGTATCATAGGCCTTGACCAGATCAATAAAGCAGAGATGTAGGTCTTGCTGGAATTCCCTACAGCTCTGCTGTAGCAGATGGAGAATATGGCATCTGTGCAAGACCGGCCTTTCCTGAAACCACACTTGCAAGCCTCTCCGCAGCGTGCCTGGCAATGTTGAATAATCCTTGCCTGGACCTTTACCGGCACACTGAGGAGTGAGATGCTACTATAGTTGTTTTGTTTTTAAAGAGATGGACCACCAGGGCATCCTTCAAATCCTGCGGAACCCGCCCAGTGGTCCAGACTGTTGTTATGATGTCATGTAGGGCAGTCTGTGCACAAACGCCACCCTCCCTCAGCATTTCGCTCTGGAGATGATCTCTGCCCGGTGCCTTTCCTGGTCTCAGGCTCCGGATTGCCTTCAGTACTTCCTCCAAAGATGGCACCTCAGCCACCCACAGGGAGTGACTTCTTCCTCCAATATTTGAGGCACCGCAGCCCCCGCAGGGCTCTGGAGGCTTGGAAGGCAGAGCCGTGGAAGGTGGAGCAGGCAGAGCCGTGGAAGGCAGGGCAGGCGCAGGCAGAGCCCCCCCCCCCACACACACAGTTTATATCAGGAATCCTTTGGAAATGTAATTATTTATTTGTTCGTTTTAATTTGATTGAAAAATAAAATGCATTTCCTGATTTTTCTGCAGAATGCACAAAGGCGTCAGTGAATGTGGTGTTTCTGTTCGACGGATCCAATAGTATGAAATCGCACGAGTTTGATATGAACAAACGCTTCATAAAAGATATTATGAGAAGTTTTTCAAATTCATCCATAAAGGTAAAAGAATGATTAATGACTGTGAGCTCACGACACATAAGTTCTGTGCTGGAACCGTACATGAATGATTTTACATAGAAACACAACAGACCTTTAAAGAACATCACAGTATTATAGTACACATCCAAAACACTACAGTAATGCACTGGTACTTTAACTGAACTCCAAAATCATCCCCTTACTAGTTACATTTGCATATATGCATCGTGTAAATACAGTAGAAGTGCAGATATGTTTGTAATGTACAGAAGCTCTGAAACACAAGGTGAAAAACTATCTAATGTGTTTCCAGTGGGGGAAAAACACATTTCAGAGAGGAATAATAATAATAATAATAATAATGTCACCTTGTGGTTCAGGGCTTCCGTAGTAATGATATTAACAGTGTTTGTGCTGTACTTTATGATCAGTTTGCTGCAGTCCAGTTTTCTAGCGACAGGCGGACAGTGTTTGACTTCAATGACTTTCTGAACAACACAGCTGAAGAAAAACTTAATAAAGAGCCTCAGATGTCGACTTTGACAAACACACACTCTGCAATCAACTATGTTTTGTGAGTCAATCCTTTTTTTTAATTGTCTCACTACAAGAACCATCAGATACAGAAACTGTTTTTTTCCCATCAGGCTATCCATCTCATGAACAGTTCAAACAACTTAAAATATATTTTTAGATGAACACTATCGGGTTATAAATGATTTATAAGCTTGAATTCCACCTGGTCAAAGTCGACCTGCTTATGCAAAAGGTGTGTGCAGACTCTGAATGCAACAGGAGGGATAAAATAATGTACATTTGTGGTCTACAAACAGCTGTTTCTTCAACATGGAGCAAGCCAATACTCATTTAATCCCAATAAAAATTACGGATTTCTCCTTTAACAAGATGTTAATGTTGTAGGGCAGGGGTCACCAACCTTTTTGAAACTGAGAGCTACTTCATGGGTACTGAGTCATACGAAGGGCTACCAGTTTGATACGCTCTTCTGAAATAACACATTTGCTCAGTTTGCCTTTAGTTATACGTTATTAATAATGATTAATGATACTCATCTATGTGAAGACACTGATCATGTTAAGAATTTCTCACAATAATTATCCACAAAGACAATAAGGTGGGAAACAGATATCAATATTCAGCACTTTAATCTCAGTACTTGTTACATTTTCAGATGATCACTTACATCACTACATTTCATAGGAAAAATGTTTGTGACACGTAGTGAAGTGTCTCTCCACATTGTGCCGCTTTGCCGTCGCCACAGTCGCCCCGCAAATGAGACACACGCAGGTTTCGTTCACAGTCGTAAAAATAATTCCTCCTCCCAATCGTTGTGAAAGTGATAAGTTTTCTTCCTTTTTTCTGCCATGTTTTGGGGGTAAGAAACTGCATTCAGCTACCATCTTCGCTGCGCCCGCTAGCTTACTCTCCACGAGCACTGCTTTTTTCATGTGCACAATACTGACCTTTGAACTAGAGTAGGTCAGAGTTCACCTAAACTTATCTAAACTCATGTATAATGAAAATATTTTTAAGATATTGTCATTTTTAAGTATATATAAATGCAAGTGTTATTAAAAACAATAGCAACAGAATACAATTAAATTTCAGACGCAGCTCACTAGTGAGTTGTGCTATTTTTAGACCAGGCCTGTGGGCGACTCATGTGGTCCCTGGGGGCGACCTGGTGCCCGCGGGCACCGTGTTGGTGACCCCTGTTGTAGGGAATACTTGCTTTATGATCCAACATGAGTTCAGCTGTTTGTTTTGGTGTCAGTGTTGTTTTATTGGTTCCACAGACGTAACCTCTTCAATAATCAGTTATCTGGAGCAGATCTGAAAGCTACAAAAGTTCTGCTGATTATCACAGATGGAGACCCTACTGATAGGGATTCTAAGAATGTCCTCAAAATGTGTGATGAACTAAATATCCTCCGCTTCGTTATTGGGGTGAGTTCTTAAGCATGAATTCTGCATCTATAGACTTATTTATAAGCGTAATAACTCTCCATAAGGTTGTCCCAAACCTGTATTCTGTTATTTACTCTGTTGAAGATGAGAAGAATTCTTAAGAACCTTCATTCAACTCTTTCCATACAATGACAGTTTGTCAAGTCTCAAAAATGACAAAATGGCATAAAACTAGTCTAGAGGATTCACTGATAATCTCCCTCCAGTGAGATGTTAATTTGAGAACCAGAATCAACTTAACGTTGAGAATATTACTTTGCGTAACACATTTAAATCTTCTGTTTGTCAGGTTGGAAATCTTGACCTGAAGAAACTCACTAGTCTGGCTTCAGTACCAAAACACAACAACACATTCTACATTGAAGATTACGCTAGACTCAATGGAATTATTGACAACCTGCAAAAGAAGATCTCCAGTGTTGAAGGTGCAATCTAAATGAAGATTTCAAGTACAAGTACAATCACAGTAAGTTTTACCTGTTGAAGGATCTGCTTTGGTTTCAGGGACACAGAGCGCTCTCACCTCAGACAGACAGAATGAGTTATCACCGACAGGATTCAGTGTGGTCTACAACAAGGTAAAAGATTATTATTATTTCTGTTATTCCATTATTTCATATTGAGCTACAAATATGAAAAATTAAAAGAAGATATTGATACTTTATTTTGTGTGGTACAAAAGTACTTGTTACGTTCCATATTGTCTTTTGTTTATGTACTTTTATTTTTAAGTTTCTGGCACCTGTTACGTTCCATATTGTCTTTTGTTTATGTACTTTTATTTTGAAATTATTGTTAAGTTCCTGTTTCCTGGTCTTTGTCTCATGTCCTGTTTTCCCTCCACGTCTATGTGTCTGATTTTCATTGGTTCATTGTTTAATTACCTCGTTATCACTTTTAGTTTGTCATTGGTTTCAGTTTATTGCCTTATCATCTTGTTTTGAGTTTCAGTTTTCCATTGGCTTACGTTTTCCCTTGTTTTAGTATTTAAGTCCTCATGTTTCCCTTGTACCTTGTCAAGTATTGTTGTGATCCTGACCTCTGCCTGATGTCACCCTGATGTTCCTTAGTCCTTAGTCCTAGTCTTAGTCTGCCTTTGTTCTAGCCCTAGCCTTAGTCTTAGCCTTAGTCCTAGTCCTTGCCTGTTCCTGCTCCTGTTCCTAGTCCTTGTCCTGCTGCTGTATCACCTACATTTACCAATAAAACTGCACTTGGGTCCGACTGCTACCCATCGTGACAGTACTGACCTAGAAAAGGTGTGCGGTTATACAGAAATCTTACTGTCCCCCGAGAAATATTCACTGGAGTAAAAAGTGTGACAACTAGCCCCAGTAAATATATATATATATATAGACAGTGCATCTGGAAAGTATTCCCAGCGCTTCACTTTTTCCACATTTTTTTGTTACAGCCTTATTCCAAAATGGATTAAATTCATTATTTTCCTAAAAATTCTACAAATAATACCCCATAATGACAATGTGAAAGAAGTTTGTTTGAAATCTTTGCAAATGTACTAAAAATAAAAAAATCACATGCACATAAGTATTCACAGCCTTTGCCATGACACTCAAAATTGAGCTCAGGTGCATCCTGTTTCCACTGATCATCCTTGAGATGTTTCTACAACTTGATTGGAGTTCACCGGTGGTAAATCCAGTTGATTGGACATGATTTGGAAAGGTACACACCTGTCTATATAAGGTCCAACAGTTAACAGTGCATGTCAGAGCACAAACCAAGCCATGAAGTCCAAGGAATTGTCTGTAGACCTCTGAGACAGGATTGTATCGAGGCACAGATCTGGGGAAGGGTACAGAAAAATTTCTGCAGCATTGAAGGTCCCAATGAGCACAGTGGCCTCCATCATCTGTATATGGAAGATTGGAACCACCAGGACTCTTCCTAGAGCTGACCGCCTGGCCAAACTGAGCGATCGGGGGAGAAGGGCCTTAGTCAGGGAGGTGACCAAGAACCCGAAGGTCACTCTGACAGAGCTCCAGTATTTCTCTGTGGAGAGAGGAGAACCTTCCAGAAGAACAACCATCTCTGCAGCACTCCACCAATCAGGCCTGTATGGTAGGGTGGCCAGAAGGAAGCCACTCCTCAGTAAAAGGCACATGACATCCCTCCTGGAGTTTACCAAAAGGCACCTGAAGGACTCTCAGACCAGGAGAAACAAAATTCTCTGGTCCGATAAAACAAAGATTGAATCTTCAAGCATCATGTCTGGAGGAATCCAGGTCCCGCTCATCAGCTGGCCAATCCCATCCCTACAGTGAAGCATGGTGGTGGCAGCATCATGCTGTGGGGATGTTTTTCAGCAGCAGGAACTGGGAGACTAGTCAGGATTGAGGGAAAGATGAATGCAGCAATGTACAGAGACATCCTTGATGAAAACCTGCTCCAGAGCGCTCTGGACCTCAGACTGGGGCGAAGGTTCATCTTCCAACAGGACAACGACCCTAACCACACAGCCAAGATAACAGGAGTGGCTACGGGACAACTCTGTGAATGTCCTTGAGTGGCCCAACCAGAGCCCAGACTTCAGCCCGATGCACCAACGCTCCCCATCCAACCTGATGGAGCTTGAGAGGTCCTGTAAAGAAGAATGGGAGAAACTGCCCAAAAAAGTTGCTTCAACAAACATGTGATTTTTTTCATTTTTTATTTGTAATAAATTTGCAAAGATTTCCAATAAACTTCTTTCACGTTGTCATTATGGGGTATTGTTTGTAGAATTTTGAAGAAAATTATTAATTTAATCAATTATGGAATAAGGCTGTAACATAACAAAATGTGGAAAAAGTGAAGCGCTGTGAATACTTTCCGGATGCACTGAATATATATACACACATACAAACTGTGTATGTGTGGTACCATTAACCAGTCACAGCGAAGAGTAAATGACAAAAAAAAGTGATTTTGATGGTTTTTCCTCAGGACTCTGAATGCTAAACAACTTCAGAGCAATGCTGGGTGTCATGATTTTGTAAAGTGATACTCTGAATTAAAACTCAAAACTTTAAACCTTGTTTTCCTCAGATTTGTGGTCCATATGTGTCTCGTGAGTGTGATGGAAACTCATATTTAAATGCCATCTGTTACCAGTTCAACAGCAAACTACAGCCCATCTCGAACTTCACTGCATCTTTACAGGGTTTGATGTGTTTATATCTCAATGTACAGGTCTCTTATCGTGTGTGTGTAAGACAAAACAAATGTTTTCACTCGGTAGTTGATTTTGAAAATATGATTTATTTTCTTAAGTAGGTTTGTTTACAGATTACACACACACACACACACACACACACACACAAACACTAAGTGGCGGTGACGTCACCACGACGCTTGTGCCAGGCAGTGTGCACATTAAGGACACGTGAAGTGTCGAACGCCCGCTGGCAAGAGGTCACGGGACAGATCCAACAGGTGACACGTGTTGACTGACTGAGATGACTGGCTGATGCACCACCTGTGCCCCCTACTGTGCTAACTTTCTGTGCTTTAGCCACCCGGAGCTCTGCTCGTTGTTGTGAGCGTCGCTCCTCTGCCCTCCATTGTTGTTGGTGGGTGACTGCTTCCAACTGGCCAGTAGCGTCCTTCACAAGCCTCCTCCAAAGAGGCCAATCTTGACACCGCTGGTACCTGTCATCGGCAAGTCCACTCAGCTCTACATCCTCCTGTACCACATCACTCCATCTCCTCTCCTGCCTGTGCCGTGCCCGCTTAACCCCCTCTATCGGCTGAACAAAAGTTGTTTAGGAATGCGGTGGCCGGGCATGCAGGCTACATGTCCCAGCCAATGCAACCTGGCCTGCCGGAGGAGCTCACCGATGGGACTTTGTCCACATCTTTCAAAGATTTGTGAACTCCTCACACAATCCAGCCTGGTTAAACCCACGATGGATCTTAGGCAGGCCAGCCTAAATGTTTCCAACCGGCGAAGATGTTCCCTTAGGGGGGTCCATGTTTCGCAAGCATCGAGAAGGGAGTGAATGACCGTGACCGAGATTACCTGAAGCTTCGTGCAGATCGACAAACCGGGTAGCTTCCACACAGCGTTACGCAACCGATGAAAAGATGATGCCGCTCCACTGATTCGGAGTGAGACCTTTGCAGTCAGACCGGAGTTGGTCATAAGCACACTTCCCAGGTATGGAAAACACTCCACTCTCTCCACAACTGCCCCATCACCAATTAGGAGCTGTGGGGGTGGAGTGTCCGATGGTACATAATACCCAGGCAGGTGCTTAGTTTTGGTTGGGCTGATGGTAAGGCCCCATCTTTTAGTGGTTCAGGTTCATCAGCAGCGCCTCCAACTCCTCCTCTGAGTGAGCAGCAATCATCAGTTCATCAGCATACATAATGTGATTGACCAATAGGGAGCCATCCCTTGACCGCACTCGGGCATCGATCAACCTCCCATTATATCTGTACCAGATGGAAATTCCTCCGATACAGCCATCTAAGGCTTCACGAACCAAGTGGTCAAAATAGATATTAAATAATGTGGGAGCCAGAGGACATCCCTGTCGCACTCCAAGGTGAACAGGGAATGGCTCCGACTCCCGACCACGTAGTTTTACCCGGGCCCGCTCGCCATCATGAAGGTCCTTAATGATCGCGAGCAGAGGGTCTGGGACTTCGAAAGCACAAAGAACAACCCAGAGCCCAGGCCTACTGATGGTATCATAGGCCTTGGCCAGGTCAATAAAGCAGAGATGTAGGTCTTGCTGGAATTCCCTACAGCTCTGCTGTAGCAGATGGAGAATATGGCATCTGCGCAAGACCGCCCTTTCCTGAAACCACACTTGCAAGCCTCTCCGCAGCGTGCCTGGCAATGTTGAATAATCCTTGCCTGGACCTTTACCGGCACACTGAGGAGTGAGAGGCTACTATAGTTGTTTTGTTTTTAAAGAGAGGGACCACCAGGGCATCCTTCAAATCCTGCGGAACCCGCCCAGTGGTCCAGACTGTTGTTATGATGTCATGTAGGGCAGTCTGTGCACAAACGCCACCCTCCCTCAGCATTTCACTCTGGGGATCATCTCTGCCCGGTGCCTTTCCTGGTCTCAGGCTCCGGATTGCCTTCAGTACTTCTTCCAAAGATGGCACCTCAGCCACCCACAGGGAGTGACTTCTTCCTCCAATATTTCAGGCACCGCAGTCCCCGCAGGGTCATACACCCCCCCCCCCACACACACAGTTTATATCAGGAATCCTTTGGAAATGTAATTATTTATTTGTTTGTTTTAATTTGATTGAAAAATAAAATGCATTTCCTGATTTTTCTGCAGAATGCACAAAGGCGTCAGTGAATGTGGTGTTTCTGTTCGACGGATCCAATAGTATGAAATCAAGCGAGTTTGATATGAACAAACGCTTCATAAAAGATATTATGAGAAGTTTTTCAAATTCATCCATAAAGGTAAAAGAATGATTAATGACTGTGAGCTCACGACACATAAGTTCTGTGCTGGAACCGTACATGAATGATTTTACATGGAAACACAACAGACCTTTAAAGAACATCACAGTATTATAGTACACATCCAAAACACTACAGTAATGCACTGGTACTTTAACTGAACTCCAAAATCAGCCCCTTACTAGTTTCATTTGCATATATGCATCGTGTAAATACAGTAGAAGTGCAGATATGTTTGTAATGTACAGAAGCTCTGAAACACAAGGTGAAAAACTATCTAATGTGTTTCCAGTGGGGGAAAAACACATTTCAGAGAGGAATAATAATAATAATAATAATGTCACCTTGTGGTTCAGGGCTTCCGTAGTAATGATATTAACAGTGTTTGTGCTGTACTTTATGATCAGTTTGCTGCAGTCCAGTTTTCTAGCGACAGGCGGACAGTGTTTGACTTCAATGACTTTCTGAACAACACAGCTGAAGAAAAACTTAATAAAGAGACTCAGATGTCGACTTTGACAAACACACACTCTGCAATCAACTATGTTTTGTGAGTCAATCCTTTTTTTTAATTGTCTCACTACAAGAACCATCAGATACAGAAACTGTTTTTTTCCCATCAGGCTATCCATCTCATGAACAGTTCAAACAACTTAAAATATATTTTTAGATGAACACTATCGGGTTATAAATGATTTATAAGCTTGAATTCCACCTGGTCAAAATCGACCTGCTTATGCAAAAGGTGTGTGCAGACTCTGAATGCAACAGGAGGGATAAAATAATGTATATTTGTGGTCTACAAACAGCTGTTTCTTCAACATGGAGCAAGCCACTACTCATTTAATCCCAATGAAAATTACGGATTGCTCCTTTAACAAGATGTTAATGTTGTAGGGCAGGGGTCACCAACCTTTTTGAAACTGAGAGCTACTTCATGGGTACTGAGTCATACGAAGGGCTACCAGTTTGATACGCTCTTCTGAAATAACACATTTGCTCAGTTTGCCTTTAGTTATACGTTATTAATAATGATTAATGATACTCATCTATGTGAAGACACTGATCATGTTAAGAATTTCTCACAATAATTATCCACAAAGACAATAAGGTGGGAAACAGATATCAATATTCAGCACTTTAATCTCAGTACTTGTTACATTTTCAGATGATCACTTACATCACTACATTTCATAGGAAAAATGTTTGTGACACGTAGTGAAGTGTCTCTCCACATTGTGCCGCTTTGCCGTCGCCACAGTCGCCCCGCAAATGAGACACACGCAGGTTTCGTTCACAGTCGTAAAAAAAATTCCTCCTCCCAATCGTTGTGAAAGTGATAAGTTTTCTTCCTTTTTTCTGCCATGTTTTGGGGGTAAGAAACTGCATTCAGCTACCATCTTCGCTGCGCCCGCTAGCTTACTCTCCACGAGCACTGCTTTTTTCATGTGCACAATACTGACCTTTGAACTAGAGTAGGTCAGAGTTCACCTAAACTTATCTAAACTCATGTATAATGAAAATATTTTTAAGATATTGTCATTTTTAAGTATATATAAATGCAAGTGTTATTAAAAACAATAGCAACAGAATACAATTAAATTTCAGACGCAGCTCACTAGTGAGTTGTGCTATTTTTAGACCAGGCCTGTGGGCGACTCATGTGGTCCCTGGGGGCGACCTGGTGCCCGCGGGCACCGTGTTGGTGACCCCTGTTGTAGGGAATACTTGCTTTATGATCCAACATGAGTTCAGCTGTTTGTTTTGGTGTCAGTGTTGTTTTATTGGTTCCACAGACGTAACCTCTTCAATAATCAGTTATCTGGAGCAGATCTGAAAGCTACAAAAGTTCTGCTGATTATCACAGATGGAGACCCTACTGATAGGGATTCTAAGAATGTCCTCAAAATGTGTGATGAACTAAATATCCTCCGCTTCGTTATTGGGGTGAGTTCTTAAGCATGAATTCTGCATCTATAGACTTATTTATAAGCGTAATAACTCTCCATAAGGTTGTCCCAAACCTGTATTCTGTTATTTACTCTGTTGAAGATGAGAAGAATTCTTAAGAACCTTCATTCAACTCTTTCCATACAATGACAGTTTGTCAAGTCTCAAAAATGACAAAATGGCATAAAACTAGTCTAGAGGATTCACTGATAATCTCCCTCCAGTGAGATGTTAATTTGAGAACCAGAATCAACTTAACGTTGAGAATATTACTTTGCGTAACACATTTAAATCTTCTGTTTGTCAGGTTGGAAATCTTGACCTGAAGAAACTCACTAGTCTGGCTTCAGTACCAAAACACAACAACACATTCTACATTGAAGATTACGCTAGACTCAATGGAATTATTGACAACCTGCAAAAGAAGATCTCCAGTGTTGAAGGTGCAATCTAAATGAAGATTTCAAGTACAAGTACAATCACAGTAAGTTTTACCTGTTGAAGGATCTGCTTTGGTTTCAGGGACACAGAGCGCTCTCACCTCAGACAGACAGAATGAGTTATCACCGACAGGATTCAGTGTGGTCTACAACAAGGTAAAAGATTATTATTATTTCTGTTATTCCATTATTTCATATTGAGCTACAAATATGAAAAATTAAAAGAAGATATTGATACTTTATTTTGTGTGGTACAAAAGTACTTGTTACGTTCCATATTGTCTTTTGTTTATGTACTTTTATTTTTAAGTTTCTGGCACCTGTTACGTTCCATATTGTCTTTTGTTTATGTACTTTTATTTTGAAATTATTGTTAAGTTCCTGTTTCCTGGTCTTTGTCTCATGTCCTGTTTTCCCTCCACGTCTATGTGTCTGATTTTCATTGGTTCATTGTTTAATTACCTCGTTATCACTTTTAGTTTGTCATTGGTTTCAGTTTATTGCCTTATCATCTTGTTTTGAGTTTCAGTTTTCCATTGGCTTACGTTTTCCCTTGTTTTAGTATTTAAGTCCTCATGTTTCCCTTGTACCTTGTCAAGTATTGTTGTGATCCTGACCTCTGCCTGATGTCACCCTGATGTTCCTTAGTCCTTAGTCCTTAGTCCTAGTCTTAGTCTTAGTCTGCCTTTGTTCTAGCCCTAGCCTTAGTCTTAGCCTTAGTCCTAGTCCTTGCCTGTTCCTGCTCCTGTTCCTTGTCCTTGTCCTGCTGCTGTATCACCTACGTTTACCAATAAAACTGCACTTGGGTCCGACTGCTACCCATCGTGACAGTACTGACCTAGAAAAGGTGTGCGGTTATACAGAAATCTTACTGTCCCCCGGGAAAATTCACTGGAGTAAAAAGTGTGACAACTAGCCCCAGTAAATATATATATATATATAGACAGTGCATCTGGAAAGTATTCCCAGCGCTTCACTTTTTCCACATTTTGTTATGTTACAGCCTTATTCCAAAATGGATTAAATTCATTTTTTTCCTAAAAATTCTACAAATAATACCCCATAATGACAATGTGAAAGAAGTTTGTTTGAAATCTTTGCAAATGTACTAAAAATAAAAAATCACATGCACATAAGTATACACAGCCTTTGCCATGACACTCAAAATTGAGCTCAGGTGCATCCTGTTTCCACTGATCATCCTTGAGATGTTTCTACAACTTGATTGGAGTCCACCGGTAGTAAATCCAGTTGATTGGACATGATTTGGAAAGGCACACACCTGTCTATATAAGGTCCCACAGTTAACAGTGCATGTCAGAGCACAAACCAAGCCATGAAGTCCAAGGAATTGTCTGTAGACCTCCGAGACACGATTGTATCGAGGCACAGATCTGGGGAAGGGTATAGAAAAATTTCTGCAGCATTGAAGGTCACAATGAGCACAGTGGCCTCCATCATCTGTATATGGAAGATTGGAACCACCAGGACTCTTCCTAGAGCTGGCCGCCCAGCCAAACTGAGCGATCGGGGGAGAAGGGCCTTAGTCAGGGAGGTGACCAAGAACCCGAAGGTCACTCTGACAGAGCTCCAGTATTTCTCTGTGGAGAGAGGAGAACCTTCCAGAAGAACAACCATCTCTTTCATTTTTTATTTGTAATAAATTTGCAAAGATTTCCAATAAACTTCTTTCACGTTGTCATTATGGGGTATTGTTTGTAGAATTTTGAAGAAAATTATTAATTTAATCAATTATGGAATAAGGCTCCCCGCGACCCTGTATGCAGGATAAGCGGTTGACGATGGATGGATGGATGGATGGATGGAATAAGGCTGTAACATAACAAAATGTGGAAAAAGTGAAGCGCTGTGAATACTTTCCGGATGCACTGAATATATATACACACATACAAACTGTGTATGTGTGGTACCATTAACCAGTCACAGCGAAGAGTAAATGACAAAAAAAAGTGATTTTGATGGTTTTTCCTCAGGACTCTGTGATTGTGGGTCTGGTTGGATCTAACGAGTGGCGTGGAGTTCTGTATGAAGTGACTGATTCGGGATCTGGATTCAGAAAGACAGAGATTAAAGATCCAGATCTCAGTAAAGACTCTTACATGGGTGCGTTCATGTTACATTGTGCCTTTTGTTTAAGTTTTATTTCTCTGTAATAATGTTTAATTTTAAAGTTAGGGTTAGTAACGTAATCCTAGTGTTTTTTTGACCGGTGCTGTGCGATTTTGTTCAGGTTACTCTACTGTGGTGGGACACAGAGGTGACGTGTCTCTTCTGTTCTCTGGGGGTCCGTCCATTGAAGACAGGGGTCTGGTGACCCTCTTCACTAACACTGAAAATACATGGCGAGTGACGGGGAGAATCACAGGAGAACAGGTCAGTGATAGTACAGTTTACAGTCTGCACTGACACTCAGACACGTCACATTTACATATGGTTATTGTTTTAGACCCTGTGAACAACATTAGCAATAACATTAACATGACATTAGATACATATTGTGCTCATTTTGTCATTTTTAGATTGGATCATATTTTGGAGCATCTTTAAGTTTGTTAGATGTCGACTTGGATGGAAACACAGATTTTCTCCTTGTCGGAGCGCCATTATTTTCCCAGCCTCATCCGAGGAGAGAAGGACGTATGTACGTTTACGCTTTAACGGAGCAGGTATTTACGGTTTCACCTCTCTCAGCAGCTGCTCATGTTGGTTTCTGTCATCATTCATCATTCTTTTTCTGTCTGTAGTTAATTCTGCAGCAGATTCTCACAGTGAGCGAGTCAACAACTGGCAGATTTGCTGCGTCGTTGGCGTCACTAAAGGACCTGAATGGAGACAGTGTGCCGGATGTAGCTGTTGGGGCGCCGCTGGAGGATGAATGGGGAGTTGTTTACATTTACCTCGGCGAGAGGAAACACGGCATCCACCCGACACGCTCTCCTCAGGTCAGAGGAACACGAGCTTTAATGCACAACTGAACAAAACTAACCAGCAGATCAAACTTGTGTGTATAAAATGCCGAAAATATCATCAGCTCAGTAGAACGTCAATGGAAAGTCTCCACTATGACAGAAAATGTGTGTCTGTGTGTGTTTAGCGGATTCCAGCACGGTCGGTTCTTCCAGGGATACATCAGTTTGGAGTGTCTCTATCAGGTCAGATGGACATGAGCGATGATAATCTGACTGATATTGTAGTCGGAGCTCAAGGAGCGATCGTACTGCTGAAGTAGGACTTTTCACAACACAATTATGAATGAAAGATTCACTTTCAACATCAGTTCAAATAATTTAATCCATCCGTGTGTCTACCTGACACTGTTAGTTATTCACTAATTTATCTTCATCTTTATCTCAGAGCTCGGCCGGTTATGTCTGTATCTTCACAACTGAGTTTCAACCCCAATGAAATCAGTCTAAACGACTTTGAATGTCCGAGTGCCGATGTGTTTCTCGCATTTAACCTCACTTCTTGTTTCAATGTGACGGAGAGGACCATTAGCACAGGTAATGTTGTGCTGTTATAGTTCATACATTTTACTTCTATTTCTTTTTCAATTGTTCCATTAAGTTGAAGCCAACATACTGATAAAACATAGTTTTTTGAGAAACCCTAAACCGAAACCAACATTTCTAAAACTGACTCCTTCTAGAGCTTTAAAGCTACATTCACTAAACTTGGTGCAGACCTTCAGATTGTTCTGGAATAGTGTGCTTTGACTTTTTTAACTGATCGAACTAACGGTTTTTGCACAGCAGATGATCAAAACAATAGAAATCTCACTATATTGATGTCTTACCTCTTTCATCTCTCTCAGGATCAGTAATACGGAGTCTGAATGTAACAATCAACCTATACTTGGATGATTTAACAAAAACAAGTCGAGCACTCTTTGATCCAAATCATTCATCATCTAGAACTCTGCAGAGGTTCATTCTGCTGGATGCTGATTTTTCCTGTTTCACCTTCCCAATCTTCATGCCAGTATGTGTTGTCTATCACAGCTTGAGCTTTTAAAACGCTACTCGATCACATCAGCTTCAATTTGAAATATTCCGTTTGTTTTAGCGATGTGTTGCAGACACACTGTCTCCTCTGAAGATATGGATGAATTTCTGGCAAACTCGTATGATGTTGGGACACTCAATGGCTGTTCTTGATATCGACAGCAGGACAGAAGAGCATGCTGAGGTGAACTGCGATTCATATAAATTTGACACATACAACAAGAATTTATCAACTTTATAAAGTTTTTAGTTGTTATAAACTGTCAGGGCAGTATACATATATTAATTAGGGCTGTCAATCGATGAAATTTTAAATTTAATCAAATTAATTACATGGTGTCCCGATTAATTGCATATACAAATATTTGCTGAGAAAGCCCCTCATATAACAATAACTCGATATATAAAGATTATACATATTTATATAAATATATAATTATACATAGTTATCTTCAAATATTTAAAAATTATATATGTATAATATAAAATATTCAGATAATTAAAATGCATTACATTCCTGTAGCAGAAGAGTTAATCATTGATAAGACAAAAAGTGGCTTTAGAATACAATGTATTGTTTACTACCATATTATTGATCATGTCAATCATTGACACACAGTTCACAGCAATCCATTTCACAAGTGAATTTATCAATCAGTTGGAGATTTATTATGAGGGCTTGTTTAAGGACCCGTTAATGTACACCTGCGTCAGACGTCTCTATATATAGTTTAATACTCAATCTTTAAACACATCTTGAGATCCCTTAGTTCACATTTGCTCTCCATCAAGTGTTTTGAACGCAAGAATGTAACGCATGTTTGTGTTGTTCTGCTGAAGTGTTTCTTCACTGTATAAACTGTGTGTTGCTCATACAGCTGAAGTTTCACTTACTGCCCCCTGGAGTAAACAGGTGGTACTACAAGCGTTAAATCAATAAATCGACAGCCCTAATATTAATAAATAAATATTATTAATATTATTACGGCCCATTCAGTGTTGTGTCTGTGTGTTTTCTTTTCTTTCTTTGCAGGTTCAGTTGACGTGATTATGTCGTGGTTTGTGTGCACCTGAGCTTGTTGCGGTGACCAATTTAAATGCCGTGCTTCTGCTAGTTGTGGTCGCTGCTTAGGCCATCTGCCAGACCCCGTTTCAATTTTGGCTGTTGTTTTTATTGAGCATCCATACACTCACTGATACAACACTTCACGTTCATACATTTATATTCATGACTGACTGACACAACTGATTACTGCTGTTCTGATTATGCTACCGTTGCTTTGTGTTAATAAATACTTTTTCTAGTTTACCCATTTGTGTCGCTTTCCCTTTAAGCTGCATCTTGGAGCCAGGTTTAACAATGTTTATTGTGTTTTCTAATGTTAATATAATGTTTATTTATTATTATAAGCAGTGTTGGGAGCAATGCATTACTAAGTAATTACTTACTGTAATTAAATTACTTTCCCCTTCGGTCACTCACTCGATGTTGTGTCGATGTAGTGACACTAGGGGTCACTCTTGGGAGCCCCCAAACACCTCTAATCTTTGAGAAAAGGCCAATGAGAATTTTGGAGTGGAATTTGCATGCCACTCCCCGGACATAGGGGTATAAAAGGAGCTGGAATGCATACACTGATTCAGATTTTTTATTCAGAGCCGAGTGGTTGGGTGTCAGCGAGCTGAAACTTGAAAGAAGCATATGCTGTTGGATATACAGCACAGTCCAGTGGGTTTCTCTCATTCTGCTTGCGTAGTGCAGACTACGGCCCTGGGTGCTTCGACAGCGCTACTAAGGGAGTATATATCTGCGAGGTACCCGAAAGCCTTCCGGGTCGCGTAGGATGTTCAAGAGACGGGGGGCAGGCGCTTACTGTGGGGCGCTCGATGCTGGGGCTGAGAGCTTGGCCCAGGTTGAGGAGGAGCTGCACGTTTCCTGGAATTCGCAGGAGGATGCCTTCGGTGAGCAGATGGAGCATGGCCCTTGCTTGTGGCGTGACAGGGCATGATGTGAGAGATGGCCTCTGTCTGTTTCTAACCGCTGAGAACTGCTGGGTGAAGTCCTCGATGGTGTCGCTGAAGATACCGAAGTGGGAGATGGGGGCGTTGAGGAAGCGTGCTTTGTCCACGTCCTGCATCACGAACAGGTTCAGCCACAGATGATGTCACTGAACCACGAGGGTGGCCATCGCCTGCCCGAGTGTCCGCACTGTGACCTTCGTGGCCCTGAGGGCAAGGTTTGTCACTGAGCGCAGTTCCTGCAACACGTCGGGGTCAGGACTGCCCAAGTGCCTTGGTCTGGTGAACTTGTAGGAGGGTCATGGCATGCAAGGCTGAAGCAGCCTGTCCGGTGGCACTGTAGACTTTGGAGGACAGTGACAACGTCATCCTACAGACCTTGGAGGGGAGCACCTGTTCTTGGGCCACAGCTGGATCGCAACCTCTCTGTCCACCTGGGGGACCGCAGAGTACACGTATACCGCTCCGCCGTCGAGGGTAGTGAGAGCGGATCATCGTGGGGGTCGGTTACGGGCAGTAAAAGGTGCCCTCCACGACCTCGTCAGCTCATCATGCACCTCCGTGAAGAAAGGAACCGAGGGGGTGGGGGGTTGGGGGGTTGGGGGGTGGTGGCTGTGAGCGGTGCCCAGACCCGAGGAACCAATCATCCAGCCATGAAGGCTGTGGGGAGGACGGAGGGTTCCAGTCCAGCCCCACGTTGATGGCAGCCCACCATCTGGGCTGATCAAATCCTGCCTCGTTCTTATCACAGCCCAGACACACGAGGCAGCGCCTGTGATTGATCTTTTAGAGGAATAAACTCTTTTAGGAAAATATTCTCTTTTAAAAGCTCTGTCGAAGTGCCCAGGGGCAAAGCTGCACTGCTCTGCAGAGAAGGAGAAAGCCACTGATATACGCCGTAGATCCAACAGCATACGCTCTTGCAGAGATGAAGTGAACAGTCTTGTGAATGCAGCTCGCTAATCACACAACTGCTCGGCTCCTCAGACAAATCCTGAATGAACAGATGCATTTCCCTCCCTTTATACCCATATGTCCATGGCCGGGACATGCAAATTCTGTCTGCCAATTTCTCATTGGCCTTTTCTCATAGTTCAGAGATGCATGAGGCTCTCAAGAGAGACCCCTAGTGTAGCTTCTTCGACACAATGTCGAAGTGAGTGACTGACGGGGAACCAAAATTTTCACGTCTTGTACAGCTTATGCGCATGCACATTCTTGAGTTGATTGACAGGTGATGTCTGTATCTAAAAGGTGATTGGCTCTTTTAGGGCGGGACTTCCTTTCTACATCTCTTGACAGTGGGTGATTTTTGGGCATTCCAAATTCTCCTATTAATATAAGTGACACGTCTCTGCTTAAGAATCTCTGGGATTGCAAACCACACAAACCTAAATACCAGCGCATGACATATCGTCACTTCCTAGTAACTGTTTTGAAGCAGAGACTGCAGCCAGAATATGCTTCTTTATCCCTTCCCTGTACATGTGTCTGAAATTGTGACATGTAAACACTTTAAAATATGCCAGAAATTTGCTAAATTAATAAGTGAAATCTAAAAGATTTTGTTTAATAAATGTTAAGCACACTCCAAAAACTTGCCTATATTTCAGATTTACACATTTCAGTTTTATAACAAAATGACATGAAATGTAATTACAAAATTAAATGAATAAAACCTTGATATATTAAAATTGTGTGAATCAAATTGTTATAAAATTAAAGGTGCGGTATGTAGGATTCAGAAACCCGCGTTATTAATGACACCTGTGGCCGTTAAGTGAACTGCAGCTGCTACCCGTTGCTCGTGATCGCACTTGTGCACACACTCCATAGTGACACGAGCATCGACGTAACGTACAAAGAGACTGAACGTGATTCACCAGCATCATGCTGACAGATGAGGTACTGTAGCATAGTTAAAATGACACAATTATGATTGTTTTACTACAAACTTTGAGACTGTATATTATATTTGACTCTCCAGTGCTGGAACAGGGATAAAACAAAGTGTGGATATCAGTCTGACTATGTGAGACTGTAGTTTGAAATAATCACTTTTCTTTGCATGATACATTGACTGCATTTATACGATAGCCGATGTCAGCGTTAGCTAGCCAGCCAGCTTTATCAATAGCTGATATATCGATGCACTATTGTTTTATAATAATAGATTTTATATATTTTCTGTATAACCAAGTTACGTTACGCTAATGAATGTGTCTTTTTGCATTATCTTGAACATTGTCTAGCATTAATTTCGTGTTATTGTAGTTTAGCTAAAATGACACAGATCAATCCTTATGGCACAATATTTCACATGCTTTACAGTTATGTAAGTTTACCTGTCCAATAAGAAAAACACCAATTCAGGGTCAGTTTTGATCCCCAAAACCGAACGAAGGTCCCTCCAGGGATCAAATGCCCTGCCGATTTTCACGTTAGTTTTCACTCGACCACGATCACGTTCCCGCTTAGCCAGACGGGATTCAGTAGATAAAGTGTAGTAGAGTGTAGGAGTCGGTGTTGTGCTGGGAGCCAGACTTTTGCTGGATTCCATCTCTAAGATAACGTTACCTAGTGTTGCAGACAGTTGTCGCTGTTGAATAGCAGAAGAGAATCTATTACTGTCTGAGGCAAGGCTCTTGGGAGCATGCATAAACGTCAGATCCTTTGGATTTTCCCGGCAAAAGCAACATGCTCCCTTCACATGACAATCAGTCTACAGGCCTTAATACGCAACCTAGGAAGTCCGGGAAGGGCTCATTTTAGAAGTTGCGTTACAAGCCGTTCACACATTGGATAAAAAGGGGCGAATATTACATTAAAATTGTTACATTTTGCACCTTTAATTCAATTTGATGGATTTTCTTTGTTTGAGTGAATTAAATTCTATCCATTTATCAACCTAAATAATGTTTAAGACAACTTCACTTATATCCATTAACAAAACACATCAAAAGGTAATAAACCGCTGAACTCACAATTCGAAAAACTGAACGCACCGTGTGCTGGTGTTAAAACTCTTGTCCTGAGGACCACATCTCTACACTTGTTTGTTCTTTTTAGTTACATCAATTACGTCATTCACTCATCCTTATCCAAGGTAAAATGCTTTTCTTAAATCCATTCCCTTCTTTTTGCCTTTGAGCCTATGAGCTCTGACTGAATTACATGACAGAAAACATAATTGAGTTTAATATTTAGGCTTGCAAAAAAGTAAAACACATTTAAATGACAATAACTAAATGATTGACTTCAGATCCGAAATACCAATCTGCTTAGCAGAGTCCAACTCAAGAAGGGTGCTCTGACTAAAAGTGCCATCAGATGTATGTGACCCGTTACACCTCCCTGACCCAGACCGCAGGACTTCCCATCTGCTCCAGTGAACTCCCAGCCCACCTCCAAAGTGTGAGGGTTTAAAACCAGAGGCCTCACACGAGCCACCACCACCTGCCACCACAAGGAGAGGAAGAGGGGGAAGGATAGAAGAAGTGGGATGGAGGCTCTAGAAAAAACGCCTACATTATCTATTTAGACATTTATTTATATAGCTATACACTGGCAGACAAAAGTTTGGAATAATGTACAGATTTTGCTCTGATGAAAGAATTTGGTCATTTTATTCACCAAAGTGGCATTCGACTGATCACAATGTATAGTCAGGACATGAACAATTACTGTTACAGTTTGAAAAAAAATGTTCAGAACTTCTTAAACTACTTCAAAGTGAAATCCTCCATGTGCAGCAACGACAGCTTTACAGATCCTTGTTATTCTAGCGGTCAGTTTATCCAGATACTCCGGTGACCTTTCACCCCACACTTCCTGTAGCACTTGACCTTTCACCCCACACTTCCTGTAGCACTTGCCATAGATGTGGCTGTCTTGTTGGGCACTTCTCACGCACCTTACAGTCTAGCTGATCGCACAAAAGCTCAATGGGGTTAAGATCCGTAACACTCTTTTCCAATTATCTGTTGTCTAATGTCTGTGTTTCTTTGCCCACTCGAAACCTTTCTATTTGTTTTTCTGTTTCAAAAGTGACTTGTTCTATACAATTCTTCCCATAAGAGTCTTCTCTTTACTGTTGCACATGAAACTGGTGTTGAGCGGGTAGAATTCAATGAAGCTCTCAGCGGAGGACATGTGAGGCGTCTATTTCTCAAACTAGAGACTCTGATGTACTTCTCCTCTTGTTAAGTTGCACATCTTCCACATCTCTTTCTGTCCTTGTTAAAGGGTTACTTCACCTCTGGGAAGATGAATGTGTATTTAAAATTGGTCATTTATATAGTATAAATGTGAAATTATTTTTGAATTTGAAGCATTCTAGACAGAGAAAAGGCAGAAAATGTATTTTTTACACATGTGGCTGAAAGACAACAACTCCCAGAATGCACTTGCTTTGCTGCCCTTACGAGGCCACTCCCAAACCACGCCTACCGGTTACAGGCGGCAGTATCTGAAAATATGATACAACTATTCTTGCTTTGATACATCGTGACTCTATAAATCGTGAGTTAGTTGATAAATTGACTGACTACGCGGGAAGAACATTATAATTCCATGTGTCCAAACTCTGTACATGACGTCTTAGTAACAAAAAAGAAAAACAAACAAAATACTCACTTTACACTAAGCCGTCCGTTTGTCCCTGCGGGCTTTGGCTGGCGTTTCCAATTTATCTTCGGGATCCTAAAATAAGTTTCCAGGACTCCCCTGTCCATGTGTGATACAAAACTTGGGTGCTCAGTTATACATGCTCATGTTATTGGTGCAGTTTCATCACCGGATTCAGCGATCTCGTCCAGTATCGCTGAAATTCGCGACAGCAATAGGACTCTCTATCTGTTTCCATAGACGCACAGCGAGAGCACTGACACCACCAGTCCGCCCCAACTCAAGTCTGAATATAATTTAACACTCTCTTCCTCCTGCCTGCCAAGCAGGTTTTGCTCCCCTGCTACAGCAGCTGCTCCGGCTGCCTCTGTTCATCGCTGTATTGCGGCTCGTACGGGTAGCGCGAGCATCAGATTCTCGCAACAGATCTTCGTAATCCCCTTCTGCCATTTCAACTTCAAAACTAACTTCCGCAATAGTGATTAGTCTACTTGTATACAAACTTTCTACACAGAGCAAGAGCCTGTTTTCTTAGCTTCTACAGAAAGATGGCTGACACTATCTTCACATTCTGTGAGTGAGATCCCGCACCATATGGGCGTGGTGAAAACATGCAGAATACTGGCTGTAGTTTTAAGCCTCTGGACCAAAAAATCCTCCGATGACGCAAAATGACGATTTTTGTGTCATCGGAGGATTTTTTCCAGACTAAAAATAAATAAATCTCTCGTCTCAGGGGGATATGAGGGGGAGAGCCCGGTAATTAGAAAATACTACTGGTTTTCTACTGATACAAAGCTTAATGCTAAATCCTGAAGTAACCCTTTAAAGACAGTTATACTTTGTCTTGGAGGACTGTAATGTACATCTTTGTATGAAATCTGCAGTTTTTTGGGGGCAATTTAAAGCATTGTATAGCCTTCATTTTAGAGAAAACTCTTTCTTTTATGCATTTATGACCTAATATTGACCTTAAGACATGCCAGTCTATTGCATACTGTGGCAACTCAAACACAAACACAAAGACAATGTTCAGCTTCATTTAATGAACCAAATATATTTCAGCTAAGTCTGATATAATGGCAAGTGATTTTCTACTATCAAATGATCAGTGTAGCATGATTACTCAAGGATAAGGTTTTGGAGTGATGCTGCTGTCTAGAGTTGATCAAAAATGACTGTTTTTTACATCAGTAATGTCCTGACTATACTCTGTGATCAGTTGAATGCCACTTTGGTCAATTAAAGACCAATTTCCTTCCGAAACAGCAAAATCTGTGGCCGCCAGTGTATATATAGAAATTTTGTCAATGAAACAATGATGGCACTTTGATACAGTATCATGATTCTACTGCGTGAATACAATATTCATATAGCACAGTATTTATATATTTCTTCTAAGTACAACAAATAAATCCATGGAACAATCATGCCCATAAAACCAAAGTATCATTATTATACTTATTTTGTAAATGAGGTTAAATAGCCGTAACACTTTCTGCTCACTCCATATTCTGTACATGCCTCACAGCCAATAGAAAAGTCAGATAAAAAAGAAAGTAAGAGTTCCTCCTATTATTGTATTGTTAGGTGGGGTTGGGTGGTGGGCTTTCCCTTTATGTAACAAGCTCAACAAGCTTTTGAATGCAAACACACGTTCTGTGTGAACACCCCTAACACTTCTACAGTAGATGGACAGATGAGCATGGAGACATTGACAGTGCTGTTGTTTATGTGGGGTAAGACACTCTCAACGCAAATATTACTCCACCGTCTGTATGTAAATATATCTGTATGTGTTGTCTTTGGAAGTGGTTGTGTTGGCATTCGGTCAGGAATTCATGAGTGCATTACGCAAGGGCGTAGAACACGGGAGGACACTTTTAATAAAACCAAACTTTTTCACAGGGCAAATGTGTTTACGCTGTGTCTGTCATACAGCAAATGACTAAAGTTCAAATTCACTGGTCATTCAGAACCCTATAATATATATCCTTATGTTCGTGTTGCGCTAATCATTCTGTCCTCCTCACCTTTGAATTGATTGCTACACCCCTGTCTATATACATGCTAAGAGTTTCATGAGATGATTCGTGTCAGTTCAGTTTAGATAGAAACATATGGAATCATTTAGATGCTGATGTCACAACTTTCTCCTAAAATCTCAAAAGACACTCAACAGATGTTCAGGCATTTTTCTCTCTCTGTTCTAGTGTTCACAGTGTTGAAGGCCTTTAATATTGATACAGAGAATCCACTGAGCTTTACTGGGACACATGAAGATTTCTTCGGTTACAGCGTTTATCAGTACGAGTCTGAACATGGAAAACAGTGAGTGTAGACACATGCTTTTCATAAGATACTTTATTTGACTAACCCCTAAACCCAAACCCTGTCACAAATCTGTATATGGCTGATTTATGAGACTTTTCAATGATGTTCACTTTAAATATCCTAAGAAGTCTTTTTTGAGAAAAGACAAAACAAAAATGCATTTAGAAGTACAGCTAAACCTGTGCACCAATTTATTTGCACACACTCATGTATTATTATTTAATTGTAATCTATTCAGGATCGGGTTCATATATGTTTTGTTATTCTTGGATGATTGATGCTGTGTTGTTTTGCAGGATCATTGTTGGTGCCCCGTTTGCAAGAAATTCATCTGGAGACATGTACACCTGCAGCACAGATCTGTTAAACTGCACACTACTGGCCAGTCCAGGTACACATCTGTCACTCTCCCTACACACCTGTATTGATGCAATAAGCAGTCGAAAAATGTAAGTTTTTTGTTGTTACAGATGATGAGTAAACCTTTTTGTCTCACGTAACTTTTAGCGGTAATAAATTACATTTTCATTTTCAACAGTATTATAGTGAAATAAATAATAATATTTAGGAATGTTCTGGTTACTTTCGTAACCTCCATTTCCTGATGGAAGGTACGAGACGTGTCAATATAGTGTCACTAGGGGTCGCCCTTGGGAGCCCCAAACACCTCTGATCTTTGAGAAAAGGCCAATGCAAATTGGCGAGTGGAATTTGCATGCCACTCCCCTGGACATACAGGTATAAAAGGAGCTGGATAGCAACCACTCATTCAGGTTTTTTGCTGAAGAGCTGATAGAGGGTCCCGGCCATTTCAGCGGGTAGCTCAGTGTTGTGTCAGGAGGGACACAATGTCTCGTTCGTCACTCACTCAATCTTGTGTCAATGTAGTGACACTAGGGGTCCCTATACGAAATGCCAAAACTAGCAGAACTGTGTTACGTGGACTGGCGGTGCGAGACGAGCAAACCATTGTGTGTCTCGTAGTCAGCGCACCTGGCCATCACATAACCTTCCCCAATGCTCCTACAAGCATTGTACATTCCCCCACACTACGGGGACAAGTCGACTGTAAAAATGGGGAGCCGTGGCCTCTTCTCTTCTTATTGTCTCCCCAAAAAGAATGGAAATCATTCAGCTGGGGGCCATAAGTGTCAGCGTGGGGGGGGGTCGATTCCCAAGGGGAAGACACTGCAGAGACCACAGCCTGGCTGAAGGGGAGGCAATTGTGTGGAAATATGTCACATGGTCTTACCGATGCATGTTGGCAGTGTCGCATGTGGAGAAGTACCCATGGTAGGTCCTACCCAGAGGTAGACTGGTGGCAGAGGGAGACTCTACCCAAGGAAGAGGCAGGTTTACAAATGGGGAAACTGTCTCACAGAAGATACATCACACAGGGTTACATAGAGGCAACCAGCACATGTGGAGCACCTACCCCATTACAGGGCTTATTAGCACACATACTGGGCCAGCATAACATTTCTCTGTGAATCCGCCTACCACAGGGCTAAGGAGGAAGGACATCCAGGGCCCACAGTCTCATGAACACTGCTCGGGGGTCAAAAGCATACATCTCCCCCTCCAGGATTGGAAAGGCGCTATACGCAAGTGGTATACCTGGCCAGATGTCCCACAAACGTACCTTTTTTTTTCCAAACAAAACACAGGACGAACCAGCCCAACCTGGAGATTGTGGAACCTTGCACAAGGTATTGGGTGTTGCCCAGCCCGCTGTTCTACCGATGTCTGCTTAAGTGGCGCCATTGGTCAGGGCCCAGGGGTCACCACACTCCTGGTGGAGTGTGCCCGAAGCCCCAAGGGGGGCGGCACGTCCTGGGCATGGTATGTCAAAGTGATGGTGTCCACGACCCATTGGGCGATCCTCTGTTTGGAGAAACTCTCCAATTCCGCTGTACTCCGAAGCAGACAAAGAGCTGTTCAGAGCATCTAAAGCTCTGCATGTGATCCAAGTAGATGCACAAAGCATGCACCGGACACAGCATTGAAAAGTCTGAGTCTGCCTCCTCCTTAGGGCAGCTTCGCTTGCATGTTCCCCACCTGATCCCTAAACGGGGTCGTTGGAAACTTGGGCATATACCTCAGTCGGGGCCTCAGTAACACATGAAAGTATTTCAGACTGAACTCCAGGCATGTGTCACTGACAGAGAATGCCTACAGGTCCCCTAACCTCTTGATGCATGTGAGCTCAGTCAGGAGGGCAGTCTTCAAGAGACCGCCTTTTGCTCAACTAACTCCAGGGCTCAAATGGGGCTCCCCGCAGGCCCCACATCCTTTCCTTGTTACAATGAAGTTGGGGCTGTAGAACACCCTCTTCATCTCGGGCTGGAGGGACAGGGTTGTGATCTTGGCACAGGACACAATCTTGGCAGCATTCTTGCCCTGTAAAATGCCATTCTTGAGGTAAAATGGATGCCTGGTGAACTGAATCATATAGCCGAGTCGGACGGTCCCAGTCAGCCATCTTGGGGAGCAAGCTCCGGATGAGGGGGACCAAGGAGACAATAGCGTCGGACAAACTTGCAGGCAGGGCCTCGTGGCGGGGCAGAGCCAGAGGCACCACTTTGAGGGGGCTCGGACCCCAAACTTGTGGCCATGGTGAGTCTGGGGACATCGAAGCACTTACCTGACTCTGGGTACCCACCATAGGACCCATCAGCAAAGGGGGAGGAGGGAACTGTCCTCATAATCCATAAATACGTGATGTCCAGTGATCGCAATAACGATAGACATAAACACTGGATTTGTGACCCAGGAAATTAGGAAACCGCTCCTTTTCTGAAACGGTGGGTACCGCAGCCTTTCAGGAATGTGGCGAATCAAAGAAAACGCAAAAAAGGATTCTCCTCCCAGTCCTCCACCGGGGGATGGAGTGATCTGCTTACCGTATCTAGGCCTGCAGCGGGTCTATACGTACTTGGGTCACCCATCTCAGGGGCACCTAGAAGCCTTCCTTGGGTTCTTGGTGGCAGGCCATGAGACGGGTTGGCGTCTGTGTCCTGTCAAGGGCTCTATACCGGGTTGAGGCAGAAACCAGTGCCATTGCTGCAGGGGGATGCCCTTGGTGACGAGCATACGGGATGCAGGATATTGATCCGCGCCAGGTCAGGAAATGCTGAATGGTATACCCTCGTGCAGTTCTCTCCTCACCTTGGCTTGGAGCACTTGCAGGAGAGCCATGGCATGCAGGGCGGAGGCGGCCTGTCCAGCGGCACCATAGGCCATAGTCACCAGTGACGATGTAAACCTACAGGCCCTTGATGGGTGTCTCGGGCGGTTCTGCCAGGTTGTGGTGCTTTGCTGGCATAGGTGCACAGCAACAGCATTATCCACCAGGGAAATCGCCGAATACCCCCTGGCAGCCCGCCATGACAATGTGAACTCCTCAAGCACCTCCGGGAAGAAAGGGACCATGGTGACCAGTGTTAATTTCGTCAGACGAGACGAGACTAAATATGTTCGTCAATGACCTTTTTTTCCATGACTAAGACGAGACGATGACGAGACTGCACCAATGTCCAAAAACGCTGACTAAGACTAAATTAACATGCATTATTGTTGACGAAAAAAGACGAGACTAAAATGTTTTGCATAAAATAAAAACTAAGATAAAATCTCTCTTCATTTTCGTATACAATCATCTCTACTTTTTCATCATGAGATAAAATATTCAGCTGTTACGCCTTCAAAATATTCCGAATGAGTTTGCGCTGTTGCTCTAGTAACGGTTACAACAGGTCTCATACTCCTGTGGCTGTAACACGAAACTACATGGAGCAAGAACACAACAATCATAGACAGTGGCGAACACGCGACGAGCGCTGACGACATGCTAGGTAGAAGGAAGAGGCTCGATATTTGGTCGCATTTTAGGTACAATGATATTGACAAAAAGTCAGAATGTGTCATTATAACTGACAGGAAGCACTGCGGATAAACAATACTGGGAAAAACACCACCAACCTTAAGCGACATCTAAAGGCTAACCACCCACACATTCAGGGAAGTTCACTTAACGTCTCATAAGCTAATGCTGATTTTAGGCATCTACGCTGTAAATTAACCAGTTAGCTATGGTGTTGTGGCACATACATTATGCAGGTTATATATATTTTATGTAACTTATTTGCTTAATAAAATACTCTTCAGAACAAGTTCATCATTTGTGAATGTGTCTCTTAAATCAGAAAACCAGACACGTTTACCAAAGTGAATTCAACAAATCATTCAACAAGTGTATTTTGTCAGGTAATTATGACATTTAACCAATATTTGAGATGTGTGAAACATTATTTGACTGAAATGGTTATCTCAGAATTAATCTCAGAAATAATTTATTTAAAAAAAGACTAAAATGTTTTGAAACTTGACTAGAATATATTGAGTTTTCTTTTGACTAAAACAAGACTAAAATGACGAGACTTTTAGTTGACTAAAACTTGACTAAGATACCTTAAATTCTCTTTTGACTAAAAATAGACTAAAATAACAAGACTTTTAGTCGACTAAAACTTGACTAACAAAAAAAGATATGTGAATGACTAAATATGACTAAAACTAACAAGGACATTTGGCATAAGACTAAGACTAAATTAAAAATAGGTGACAAAATTAACACTAATGGTGACATCACTATATTGACAAAACTTTGAGTGAGTGACAGATAGGGAACTGTATCTAAAATTAATAAGGGACAATAAATGAATGCCAATAATACAGACTGGACAAATAGACATTTATTCAATTTTTATATATATATATTTTTTATGTGTTGCAAACTTTGCATGCCAGGCAGTTGAGGGACAACATACTCTATGCCCCATGAATTTTCCAATTTACCAGGGACAAAAAACTGTTTTTGTTTACATTAATCCAGGGCCATTTCTGAGCATTTTAGGGTGAAAAAGACAACTTGTATGCCACAAAAAAAATTAAAAAAAATGTTTTTCATTTCAATATATTTTTTCATTCTGTTTCAAAAGTTCTGCAGCCTTCTTTTCAAATGGTTACCAGTTAGAACAAAATTAAAGAACGGTTAATAACATTCTTTTAAAAATGACATAACTTTGCGCTAATGGGTGGGTGAAATACTTATCACAGTAGTATTGCCAGATCTCACAAGAGAAACAAGCAACTTGCCCCACCAAAATAAGCTAAAACAAAGCAATAAATTATTTCTGGTGTGGTGGATTTATCAGCATAGGATCTGTATGAATGCATCATCTCTAACAATAATTCAGACTTGGAAACAACTGAGAACTGTACTTTTATCTCTAATAATGTTTTCATTGTATCTGGATTAGCTGTGCATGTATGTGTAATAATTATATAAAGTTGTTAAAGTTGTTTATTCACAGAATGCAACATCCACAATGGGTAAAGAAATGTGTGATCAAAGCACATTCTTCTTTTTTTCAGGCAACATACGTGGTTGTAGTGATAAGCCCTTTGGCCTTTAGTTTCATGAAAGAATCATCGGAACAAAATTAACCAGTTATAACCAGTTACCAGCTTTTAGAAATAACGTTTTCACTCCAGAACAATTGAAAATCACTTTGTTCTGGTTTTTGGTTACGCTCTGCTAAAAATTTCATTCGTTAAAATTCGTTTTGTTCCTTGAACCTTATTTAGTCCCAGATTTTTACCTTTGTAAAAGTAATTACAGTATAAATACACATTTAAAAATATAGAGCCAGTTGACGATCAGGAGGCCTGGGAGGTGGCCACAAGGCAGGGACAGGGTCAGGAGGCCTAGGATGAGAATCGGGGGGCCAGGACAGTGTTGGCGGAGGGACAGGAAGTTTAGGAGCAGGATCAGGTTTGTAGACTGCCATGGAAGGCTTGGAGGAAGGTGAGGAGGATTTAAGAGGTGGAGCTCAATGAGACTCAGGAGGTGAAGCCATAGGAGACGTAGACATAGGAGGCAGAGCTGGAGAACCTGGAGACCAGGGGCTCTGAGGACCGAGGCGTAGCTGGAGGATTGGAGAACCAAGGTGTAGTCAGGTGACTGACAGACTAAGGTGGAGCTGGAGGGATGAGGAACCCCGGTGGAGGCGACAGGCTGGAGGACCACTTTGGAGCCGAGGGATCACCAAGGCGGAGTCGGAGGGATAAAAGTTATTTTAATCTGTAATACCACAGAGAACTGGCTGATCAGGAGGAGGAAGAGCAGCAAATGTCCTGGGCAGGACCAGCAGAGGAGGAATGTCCATCGTGCTGGATGGAACCAGGGGAGCAGAAGGTCTGGACGGAACCAGCGTAGGAGGAAGTGTACTCGGGGTGGGCACAAGGGCAGAAAACCGCTCCAGATCTAACAGTTCAGCTAGCGCTGGCTCTGGGATGGACGAGGCTTCAAGAACTAGCTTGTTGACCATGGCAGGCATGAGCGTTGACTTGTTGGTTATAACTGGTCTGGAGCATGAGGCCGTGGAAGGCCTGGAGGATGGAGCCATATTCAAACCTTGTTGATGGCGGATAATTAGCACTGATTCATTCCAATGGCTGGCTGAGGCTAACATGCAGAAGTGTAGGGAGTACTCAGGGACTGAAAACTTTCCCTGATTAAAATGGCTAAGTTGCTCACCGGCGTGGAAATCCCCGCAAATGGATCGAATACCTCCTAGAAGTGTGTTGTGAAAGCCCCAAAGCATTTCATGATGGAGCCTCCCTGTTTCCACATTGCATCTCCCCATTGAAGAGCCTTTCCGGTGAGGTGGGAGATGATAAAAGCGATCTTTGAAAAATCATTAGTGAATCACTGGGGTTGTGTCTAGAACACCAAGGAACACTGGAGAAGAAAACCGCTGCAATCTTCTGCTAAGCCAGAGAAATTTGCCGGTGATGCCTTTGGGCTGATTAATGTTGGAGGAGACGGAGAATAGGAGCTGTTGCGGACACTGTAGAATCTGTGAAGGCATCCAGTGCTGAGGAAGATGAGGTGATGGGTGGAATATTCACTAGTCTTTCCAGGAGGCACCGGATTTCATCACGCGTACCTTCGTTTCACTGGAGATGATGTTCAAGTTCGGTTAAGCGCTCGATGTGAGGTGTTGCTTCTGCTGGGTTCATTCTGTATATGGTCTATTCTTCTGTTCTGCTAAGAGGAACAGGACGACAGAGGTGATGAACACAAATGCAGATTTAATAAGGGATACCAACAAAAAATTTGTATTTAGGGAGAACAGAACAGGATATCAGGAAGTTTAGGAGGAGGATCAGGTTTGTAGACTGCCATGGAAGGCTTGGAGGAAGGTGAGGAGGATTTAAGAGGTGGAGCCCAATGAGACTCAGGAGGTGAAACCATAGGAGACGTAGACATAGGAGGCAGAGCTGGAGAACCTGGAGACCAGGGTGGAGCCGGTGGCTCTGATGACCAAGTCGTAGCTAGAGGATCGGAGAACCAAGGCGTAGCCAGGTGACCGACAGACCAAGGTGGAGCTGGTGGGACGAGGATCCCCGGTGGAGGCGACAGGCAGGAGGACCACTTTGGAGCTGAGGGATCACCAAGGCGGAGTCAGAGGGCTAACAGTTCTTTTCATCTGTAATGCCACAGAGAACTGGCTGATCAGGAGGAGGAAGAGCAGCTAATGTCCTGGGCAGGACCAGCAGAGGAGGAATGGAACCAGGATAGCAGAAGGGCTGGATGGAACCAGCGGAGAAGGAAGGTTACTCGGGGTGGGCACAATGGCAGCAAACAGATCTAACAGTTCAGCAAGCGCTGGTTCTGGGATGGACGAGGCTTCAAGAACTAGCTTGTTGACCATGGCAGGCATGAGCGTTGGCTCGTTGGCTATGATTGGTCTGGAGCATGAGGCCGTGGAAGGCCTGGAGGATGAGCCATATTCAAACCTTGACTGATGAGGGCCTGGCAGTGTCCATCCATATATTCTATAAATATTAAATATTAAATATTCTTATATTATAATATCAATTTTATAATAATTGGTCCATTAATTTTAAATTGCATTAAAAATATAAAATATATCATACTTTGTCAAATACTCCATTGTAATCAGTTCATTAACAAAGTATTAAAATTAAATAAATTACATTAAAGAAGTTTTATAAATTCATAACACATATTATTATATTATAATATTATTATTACAATAATGTAAAAATATTTCCATTAATACTATATATATATTTACGTTTTTAATATATATTTAAATATATATATATATATATATATTTATTTACGTTTTCTCATATATATATATATATATATATATATATATATATATATATATATATATATATATATATATATATATATATTACATATGAAATATATATTATATATTACATAAATGTAAAAGAGTGTTATGTCAGCATAATCATATTTCATAAATGTCTTGAGAATTGAAGTCTGTCATTTAATCAGTTTGCAGTTTATTCCAACCGTTACTCCTGGTCAGAGGATTAATCTTTAGTGTAAAAACATATTTTAAATGTAACATTTTGATTTAGTGGGACATCATGGCAGCCATAATCATAATCGTGATTATGTATTTGATTAATTGTGCAGCTTTAGTCAATGCTGCTTTCATATGAAAACAATGACATGATAATTGTTTCTTTCATGTGTGAAGTACAGTGATTGTGCAACGTCATAAAATCAAGGGAGTCAATCTCTTTCCTTTGGGATTTCCTGCCTTTATCCTAGAGAAGAAGTTTTCCTACTGCAGGAATGCCAGCTCTCTTATATATAGAATGGGGAATGTTTGTCGACTAAATGCATAAAATCACTGTGGGAAAATGTGCCAAATTCCAATATCGAAACGTGTATAAAATCATGAGCACTCACATTAAAATGAAGACTCCAACAACCTTATAAAAGCAGTTTTATTCTACATTAGAGATCTGCATGGGCCTTAAAATGAAACCCGACCCGTACCTGAACCCAAAATCGCTTACTATCTAATTTCTTCTTCTAGCAAGCACTGTTACAATAGGCTGTGACATGTTATAAGCATATATACAACATTAACAAGGCAGCCCCTCAGTACACTAGAGCAGAAGTGGAAAAAGCATTGCATCACCATTTATTTGCTGAAACTTCACATGTTGTAGAACAATCTGGAATAAAATGAATCAATGCAACTCTATGCAGCATGACTTGTTCAGAGTGTTGAATCTTTGTGACTACTGTGCTAAACACAATCTAGACACAGTGCATAGAATGAAACAGAGCGCAGGTGTCTCAACATGTGTTTTTAACACAGTGTTTAAAATGTGCTGGTCCTGCACGAGACGCCGAAGAAAAAGTGAGATGCAGTGCAAATGTCAAAGACATTCATCCAGCATGTGTTTACATGAGAAAACAATGGGGAAACAGAACAGACGCACGCAAAAACACATTCGGTGCGAACGGCCCCTAACGTGTCCGTTCGTGCTTGTCTGTGAGTGAGAGCGCGTATGCATGAAAAAGTTTGGTAAGCCTGTTCATGTTTTCATTCAAAGTTGGACTTGTTCCTCATCCTCCTTGACCTTAGATAGCACTTGTGCAAGAAGGCTAACTGCGGGAACAGCACCCCATGGGCCAGCTGTGTGCCAGCGCGTCTGTCCCGAAGGGAGCTTCCATTCGGGCATACCAGACCGGGCAGTGGGAGGTTTCTCGGGAGGTGAACAGGTCTCCCTGTGCCTTGCCGAACCATTCCCAGATCAGCTGAACCGACTGGGGGTGAAGCCTCCACTCTCCGCTGGGCGAATGCTGTCGCGACAGCGCGTCCGCTACCATGTTGAGGTTCGATTTGAGTCGCTGCTGGCTCCAAAGGAGGAGACGACGGGCGAGCTGTGACATGTGGCAGGAGCGAATGCTGCCTTAGTGATTTATGTACGCTACCGTGGTGGTGCTGTCTGATTGGATCAAGACGTGCTTGCCTCGAACTAGCGGGAGAAACCTCCGCAGGGCAAGAAGTACAGACAACAACTTTAGGCAATTGATGTGCCGGTGCAGCGGGGGCCCTTTCCAATGGCCCGCGGCTGCGTACCCATTGCACACAGTGCCCCAACCCTGTTTGGAAGCATCTGTGGTGATCAGGACACATCAGAACACCTGCTGAAAAGGGACTCCTGCCCGTAAAAAACAGAGGTCTGTCCAGGGTTAGAAAGTTTGGCGCCATACTCGTCTCGGGACGCGGGTCTGGAGCCAGTGCTGGAGTGGTCTCATATGCATCATCCCCAGCAGCACAACCATCGTGGAGGATGCCATATGCCCCAGAAGTCCTGAAAAGGACGTTCAACAACGCTGTGTATTGCTCTTTTAGAGAAAAAAACACTCTTTTAAGAAAATGTATCTTTTAAGAAAATGTATCTTTTAATAGCGCTGCCGAAGCACCCAGGGGCAAAGCTGCACTGCCGTACAGAGAAGCCGCTGATATGCGCCGTAGATCCAACAGCATACGCTTCAGAGATGAGAGGAAACCAATTAGGACTCACAGCTCGCTGCTCACACAACAGGTCGGCTTTGAAGAAAATTTCTGAATGAACAGACGCCTTTCCCCCCTCCTTTATACCTGTATGCCCGGGGGCGGGACATGCAAATTCTGTCTGCCAATTTCTCATTGGCCTTTTCTCAAAGTTCAGTGATGCAAAAGGCTCTCAAGAGAGACCCCTAGTGTCACTTCTTCGATATAAAGTCTTGTTCCCTCCATCAGGGAACGGCGATTACAACAGTAACCTAGACATTTCTACAATGACATCTGAAACTGAAAACTATTGATTGTGAATGATGCTGCATCCACACCACTAGGTGTCACTGAAAGCCATATTTGGACATCCATAATACAATGACTGAGTGCACCTTTTAACAAAAATATTGAAGTAAATTATATTACATTAACTGACACATTTGTGTAGCTATATTTAACAAAGGTTTTCTGACATAAAATTATCATAAATTGAAATTAATTAAAGGTGCACTCAGTCATTTTTTATGTGTTGTTTTGGACTTGGACACTGACACCTAGGGGCATTCAAAATATTAGTTTTCAGTTTCCATTGTCTATTCAGAGTCAGCCATTATTACTTTAATCGAGGGCCATTTCTGAGCATGAGCCAACTTGGATGCCACAAGTTGAATTCAGCTGGTCATGTGATTCTAAAATGGCCGCCCCATAAGGGCACCCCTGCCCCATGTAGAATAAAACAGCTTTAATAAGGTTACTGATATGACTGTCCTCATCTCATGTAAGTGCTCATAATTTTATACATATGTTTGAATATTACTATTCATTTCATTAAGTATAAACATTTTTAAAGAGGAAAAAATACTGAGTTTCTTTAATAAAGTGTGATGCAAAAAAGCTACATTTGTATTTAAGCAAATCCAACACAATTTGTTTCCAGGGTAGTAAGCACATTACATTGAACAACAGTATGTTTACACGAGCAGACATGCAATTAGCATTTGAATACAATTGATGAGTTATATAAGAAATAAAATTGACTCAATAAATCCGTAAATGTGAAAATACTCACTGTTTTAAAAGTAAAGCCACAGGACGTCAACAGTATGTGTGTTAACACAATTATAATGACCCCATTGACTTCTATTGTAAGTACCTCACTGGAACACAGATTGTGCTTTTTTTAAAATAAAATAAAAGTTCTCATGAAAACAATGGCCTTAAAAGTAATTTCCAAAGGGTAAATATTGCCTCCTATATAAGTTACTTTCTGACACTGGTAGAGGGTACAATAACACAAACACACACACTTTTGATTGTTCATATTTCGCAGGTTCTGAGAGCGTCAGGTCATTTGGGATTTCTGCTGCGGTTTCATCCTCTGGTGCTGGTAATATCACTGTGAGTTCACTTTTCTGTGTCTGAATGCTAAACAACTTCAGGGTGTCATGATTTTGTAAAGTGATACTCTGAATTAATAATCAAAACTTTAAACCTTGTTTTCCTCAGATTTGTAGTCCATATGTGTCTCGTGAGTGTGATGGAAACTCATATTTAAATGCCATCTGTTACCAGTTCAACAGCAAACTACAGTCCATCTCGAACTTCACTGCATCTTTACAGGGTTTGATGTGTTTATATCTCAATGTATAGGTCTCTTATCGTGTGTGTGTGTGTAAGACAAAACAAATGTTTTCACTCTGTAGTTGATTTTGAAAATATGATTTATTTTCTTAAGTAGGTTTGTTTACAGATTACACACACACACACACACACACACACACACACACACACACACAACAACAACAACATCAACGACAACTCACCACTAAGAGGCGGTGATGTCACCATGACGCTTGTGCCAGGCAGTGTGCACGTTAAGGCCACGTGAAGTGTCGAACGCTTGCTGGCCGGAGGTCACGGGACAGATCCAACAGGTGACTCGTTGTTGTGAGCATCGCTCCTCTGCCCTCCGTTGTTGTTGGTGGGTGACTGCCTCCAACTGGCCAGTAACGTCCTTCACAAGCCTCCTCCAAAGAGGCCGATCTTGACACCGTTGGTACCAGTCATCGGCAAGTCCACTCAGCTCTACATCCTCCTGTACCACATCACTCCATCTCTTCTCCAGCCCGTCCTGCCCCCGCTTAGACCCCTCTATCCGGCCGAACAAAAGCTGTTTAGGCATGCGGTGGCCGGGCATGTGGGCTACTTGTCCCAGCCAATGCAACCTGGCCTGCTGGAGGAGCTCACCGATGGGATTTTGTCCACATCTTTCAAAGATTTGTGAGCTCCTCACATAATCCAGCCTGGTTAAACACAGGATGGATCTTAGGCAGACCAGCCTAAATATTTCCAACTGGCGAAGATGTTCCATTAGGGGTGTCCATGTTTGCAAGCATAGAGATGTGTGGGAATGACCTTGACCGAGAATACCTGAAGCTTCGTGCGGAGCGACAAACCGGGTAGCTTCCACACAGCGTTACGCAACCGATGAAAAGATGATGCCGCTCCACTGATTCGGAGTGAGACCTCTGCTGTCAAACCGGAGCTGGTCATAAGCACACTTCCCAGGTGTGGAAAACACTCCACTCTCTCCACAACTGCCCCATCACCAATTGGGAGCTGTGGGGGTGGAGTGTCCAATGGTACATAATACCAAGGCAGGTACTTAGTTTTGGTTGGGCTGATCTCTTAGTGGCAAGCTCCAGGTTCCTCAGCAGCGCCTCCAACTCCTCCTCTGAGTGAGCAGCAATCACCAGATCATCAGCATACATAATGTGGTTGACCAATAGGGAGCCATCCCTTGACTGCACCTGGGCATCGATCAACCTCCCATTATGTCTGTACCAGATGGAAATTCCTCCGATACAGCCATCGAAGTCTTCACGAACCACGTGGTCGAAATAGATATTAAATAATGTGGGAGCCAGAGGACATCCCTGTCGCACTCCAAGCTGTACAGGGAATGGCTCCGACTCACGGCCACGTAGTTTTACCCGGGCCCGCTCGCCATCATGAAGGTCCTTCATGATCACGTCTGGGACTCCGAAAGCACGAAGAACAACCCAGAGCCCAGGCCTACTAATGGTATCATAGGCCTTGACCAGGTCAATAAAGCAGAGATGTAGGTCTTGCTGGAATTCCCTACACCTCTGCTGTAGCAGACGGACAGAGAATATGGCATCTGTGCAAGACCACACTTTCCTGAAACCACACTGGGGCTCCGCAAGCCTCTCCTCAGCGTGCCTGGCAAGGCGATGTTGAATAATCCTTGCGAGGACCTTTACCGGCACACTGAGGAGCGAGATGCCCCTATAGTTGTTACAATCCGTGTGGTCGCCCTTTTTAAAGAGAGGAATCCCCAGGGCATCCTTCCAATCCTGTGGAACCCGCCCAGTGGTCCAGACTGTGGTTATGATGTCATGTAGGACAGTCTGTGCACAAACGCCACCCTCCCTCAGCATTTCACTCTGGTGATCATCTCTGCCAGGTGCCTTTCCTGGTTTCAGGCTCTGGATTGCCTTCAGTACTACCTCTAAAGATGGCACCTCAGCCAGCCACCCACAGGGAGTGACTTCTTCCTCCAATATTTGAGGTACCGCAGCCCCCGCAGGGTCTCACACACACACACACACACACACACACACACTATCAGGAATCCTTTGGAAATGTAATTATTTATTTGTTCGTTTTAATTTGATTGAAAAATAAAATGCATTTCATGATTTTTCTGCAGAATGCACAAAGGCGTCAGTGAATGTGGTGTTTCTGTTCGACGGATCCAATAGTATGAAATCGCACGAGTTTGATATGAACAAACGCTTCATAAAAGATATTATGAGAAGTTTTTCAAATTCATCCATAAAGGTAAAAGAATGATTAATGACTGTGAGCTCTCGACACATAAGTTCTGTGCTGGAACCATACATGAATGATTTTACATAGAAACACAACAGACCTTTAAAGAACATCACAGTATTATAGTACACATCCAAAACACTACAGTAATGCACTGGTACTTTAACTGAACTCCAAAATCAGCCCCTTACTAGTTTCATTTGCATATATGCATCGTGTAAATACAGTAGAAGTGCAGATATGTTTGTAATGTACAGAAGCTCTGAAACACAAGGTGAAAAACTATCTAATGTGTTTCCAGTGGGGGAAAAACACATTTCAGAGAGGAATAATAATAATAATAATAATGTCACCTTGTGGTTCAGGGCTTCCGTAGTAATGATATTAACAGTGTTTGTGCTGTACTTTATGATCAGTTTGCTGCAGTCCAGTTTTCTAGCGACAGGCGGACAGTGTTTGACTTCAATGACTTTCTGAACAACACAGCTGAAGAAAAACTTAATAAAGAGCCTCAGATGTCGACTTCGACAAACACACACTCTGCAATCAACTATGTTTTGTGAGTCAATCCTTTTTTTTTATTGTCCCACTACAAGAAGTTTCCATTTGTTTCAAAACTGAAAATTCTCTCATCATTTACTCACCCTCATGCATCCTAGATGTGTGATTCTCTTTCTTCTGCTGAACACTCATTAAGATTTTTAGAAGAATATTTCAGCTCTGTAGGTCATACATAGGGTGACCAGATTCCTGCTTGTGGATAACAGGACAGCCCCCTCCCAGCAAAAATTAAATTGATGTATCCTTACCTAGGCGCAGATCAATACAAAGTAGAGTTCATCCACATCTGTAACTGTTGTCACCTTGTGCTTTTCGCTGGCCTGAACACCCCAACACTGACCCCAACCGATCTAAAACATTCTAAACAGCACTGTGGCAGCAGTGGAGATATTCAGGTTCCTGGGCACTACCATCTCACAGGACCTGAAGTGGGAGACCCACATTGACTCCATTGTGAAAAAGGCCCAGCAGCTATGAAATCAGACATCAGAAGACTACAGAGATGATTATTAGTTGCCCCTTGCCCCACTATAAATTCCAGAGTGAGGAAAAGGGCTGTTAAAATGACTCTGGACCCCACTCACCCAGCCCACTTCCTTTTTGAACTGTTGTCTTCTGGCTGACGCTTCAGAGCTTTGAGCACCAGAACCATCAGATACAGGAACCGTTTTTTCCCATCAGGCTATCCATCTCATGAACAGTTCAAACAACTTAAAATATATTTTTAGATGAACACTATCGGGTTATGAATGATTTATAAGCTTGAATTCCACCTGGTCAAAATCGACCTGCTTATGCAAAAGGTGTGTGCAGACTCTGAATGCAACAGGAGGGATAAAATAATGTATATTTGTGGTCTATAAACAGCTGTTTCTTCTACATGGAGCAAGTCAATACTCATTTAATCCCAATAAAAATTACGGATTGCTCCTTTAACAAGATGTTAATGTTGTAGGGCAGGGGTCACCAACCTTTTTGAAACTGAGAGCTACTTCATGGGTACTGAGTCATACGAAGGGCTACCAGTTTGATACGCTCTTCTGAAATAACACATTTGCTCAGTTTGCCTTTAGTTATACGTTATTAATAATGATTAATGATACTCATCTATGTGAAGACACTGATCATGTTAAGAATTTCTCACAATAATTATCCACAAAGACAATAAGGTGGGAAACAGATATCAATATTCAGCACTTTAATCTCAGTACTTGTTACATTTTCAGATGATCACTTACATCACTACATTTCATAGGAAAAATGTTTGTGACACGTAGTGAAGTGTCTCTCCACATTGTGCCGCTTTGCCGTCGCCACAGTCGCCCCGCAAATGAGACACATGCAGGTTTCGTTCACAGTCGTAAAAAATAATTCCTCCTCCCAATCGTTGTGAAAGTGATAAGTTTTCTTCCTTTTTTCTGCCATGTTTTGGGGGTAAGAAACTGCATTCAGCTACCATCTTCACTGCGCCCGCTAGCTTACTCTCCACGAGCACTGCTTTTTTCATATGCACAATACTGACCTTTGAACTAGAGTAGGTCAGAGTTCACCTAAACTTATCTAAACTCATGTATAATGAAAATATTTTTAAGATATTGTCATTTTTAAATATATATAAATGCAAGTGTTATTAAAAACAATAGCAACAGAATACAATTAAATTTCAGACGCAGCTCACTAGTGAGTTGTGCTATTTTTAGACCAGGCCTGTGGGCGACTCATGTGGTCCCTGGGGGCGACCTGGTGCCCGCGGGCACCGTGTTGGTGACCCCTGTTTTAGGGAATACTTGCTTTATGATCCAACATGAGTTCAGCTGTTTGTTTTGGTGTCAGTGTTGTTTTATTGGTTCCACAGACGTAACCTCTTCAATAATCAGTTATCTGGAGCAGATCTGAATGCTACAAAAGTTCTGCTGATTATCACAGATGGAGACCCTACTGATAGGGATTCTAAGAATGTCCTCAAAATGTGTGATGAACTAAATATCCTCCGCTTGGTTATTGGGGTGAGTTCTTAAGCATGAATTCTGCATCTATAGACTTATTTATAAGCGTAATAACTCTCCATAAGGTTGTCCCAAACCTGTATTCTGTTATTTACTCTGTTGAAGATGAGAAGAATTCTTAAGAACCTTCATTCAACTCTTTCCATACAATGACAGTTTGTCAAGTCTCAAAAATGACAAAATGGCATAAAACTAGTCTAGAGGATTCACTGATAATCTCCCTCCAGCGAGACATTAATTTGAGAACCAGATCAGTCTGATTTTTTAACCGAATCAACTTAACGTTGAGAATATTACTTTGCGTAACACATTTAAATGTTCTGTTTGTCAGGTTGGAAAAATTGAACAGAAGAAACTCCCTAATCTGGCTTCAGTACCAAAACACAACAACACATTCTACATTCAAGATTACGCTAGATTCAAAGGAGTTATTGACAACCTGCAAAAGAAGATCTCCAGTGTTGAAGGTGCAATCTAAATGAAGATTTCAAGTACAAGTACAATCACAGTAAGTTTTACCTGTTGAAGGATCTGCTTTGGTTTCAGGGACACAGAGCGCTCTCACCTCAGACAGACAGAATGAGTTATCACCGACAGGATTCAGTGTGGTCTACAACAAGGTAAAAGATTATTATTATTTCTGTTATTCCATTATTTCATATTGAGCTACAAATATGAAAAATTAAAAGAAGATACTTTATTTTGTGTGGTACAAAAGTACTGACCTAGAAAAGGTGTGCGGTTATACAGAAATCTTACTGTCCCCTGAGAAAATTCACTGGAGTAAAAAGTGTGACAACTAGCCCCAGTAAATATATACAGTATATATATATATAGACAGTACATCCGGAAAGTATTCCCAGCACTTCACTTTTTCCACATTTTGTTATGTTACAGCCTTATTCCAAAATGGATTAAATTCATTATTTTCCTCAAAATTCTACAAACAAAACCCCATAATGACAACGTGAAAGAAGTTTGTTTGAAATCTTTGCAAATGTACTAAAAATAAAAAATCACATGCACATAAGTATTCACAGCCTTTGCCATGACACTCAAAATTGAGCTCAGGTGCATCCTGTTTCCACTGATCATCCTTGAGATGTTTCTACAACTTGATTGGAGTTCACCGGTGGTAAATCCAGTTGATTGGACATGATTTGGAAAGGTACACACCTGTCTATATAAGGTCCAACAGTTAACAGTGCATGTCAGAGCACAAACCAAGCCATGAAGTCCAAGGAATTGTCTGTAGACCTCTGAGACACGATTGTATCGAGGCACAGATCTGGGGAAGGGTACAGAAATATTTCTGCGGCATTGAAGATCACAATGAGCACAGTGGCCTCCATCATCCATAAATGGAAGTTTGGAATCACCAGGACTCTTCCTAGAGCTGGCCGCCCAGCCAAACTGAGCGATCGGGGGAGAAGGGCCTTAGTCAGGGAGTTGACCAAGAACCCGAAGGTCACTCTGACAGAGCTCCAGCGTTTCTCTGTGGAGAGAGGAGAACCTTCCAGAAGAACAACCATCTCTGCAGCACTCCACCAATCAGGCCTGTATGGTAGAGTTGCCAGCCGGAAGCCACTCCTCAGTAAAAGGCACATGACAGCCTGCCTGGGGTTTGCCAAAAGGCACCTGAAGGACTCTCAGACCAGGAGAAACAAAATTCTCTGGTCTGATGAAACTAAGATTGAATCTTCAAGCGTCATGTCTGGAGGAATCCAGGTCCCACTCATCACCTGGCCAATCCCATCCCTACAGTGAAGCATGGTGGTGGCAGCATCATGCTGTGGGGATGTTTTTCAGTGGCAGGAACTGGGAGACTAGTCAGGATTGAGGGAAAGATGAATGCAGCAATAGAGACATCCTTGATGAAAACCTGCTCCAGAGCGCTCTGGACCTCAGACTGGGGCGAAGGTTCATCTTCCAACAGGACAACGACCCTAAGCACACGGCCAAGATAACAAAGGAGTGGCTATGGGACAACTCTGTGAATGTCCTTGAGTGACCCAACCAGAGCCCAGACTTGAACCCAATGCACTGACGCTCCCCATCCAACCTGATGGAGCATGAGAGGTCCTGCAAAGAAGAATGGGAGAAACTGCCCAAAAAAGTTGCTTCAACAAACGTGATTTTTTTTTTCATTTTTTATTTTTAATACATTTGCAAAGATTTCAAACAAACTTCTTTCATGTTGTCATTATGGGGTATTGTTTGTAGAATTTTGAAGAAAATTATTAATTTAATCAATTATGGAATATGGCTGCAACATAACAAAATGTGGAAAAAGTGAAGCGCTGTGAATTCTTTCTGAATGCATTGTATATATACACACATACAAACTGTGTATGTGTGGTACCATTAACCAGTCACAGCGAAGAGTAAATGACAAAAAAAAAAGTGATTTTTATGGTTTTTCCTCAGGACTCTGTGATTGTGGGTCTGGTTGGATCTAACGAGTGGCGTGGAGTTCTGTATGAAGTGACTGATTCGGGATCTGGATTCAGAAAGACAGAGATTAAAGATCCAGATCTCAGTAAAGACTCTTACATGGGTACGTTCATGTTACATTGTGCCTTTTGTTTAAGTTTTATTTCTCTGTAATAATGTTTAATTTTAAAGTTAGGGTTAGTAACGTAATCCTAGTGTTTTTTGACCGGTGCTGATGTTGTTCAGGTTACTCTACTGTGGTGGGACACAGAGGTGACGTGTCTCTTCTGTTCTCTGGGGGTCCGTTCTTTGAAGACAGGGGTCTGGTGACCCTCTTCACTAACACTGAAAATACATGGCAAGTGACGGGGAGAATCACAGGAGAACAGGTCAGTGATAGTACAGTTTACATGTCACTGTGGCAGGGCGGAGGGCGGGGCTGGGTCGTGACAATACACACCCGGTCCCGTATCAGGCTAATCAAGCCTCCGAGAGGGATAAAGGCCGATGGCCGACGGTGGTGCGACGAGAGAGAAAGGAGAGAGAGATAAAAAAACCCTACTCGCCGGTTCTCCGATATGCCGTAGCTTGTTCCTCAGCCACTCCTCCACCCTCTAACGTATGACAGCCACGCCTCTCCGAGCGGATCGGAGGCAGTCCTCCAGCCCCTGCCGGACAGAACACCCCGCCGCTTTCTCAGGGAGCCGAAGGGGTCTCCCCCCCTGGCAGTGGTTCTCCCATTCCAGGTGGTCGGACGCGAGCCCCTCCCCGCTCGCGGTCGGCAGTGTCCAACCCCGCCGTGTTTCAGCGGCTGGTAGGGGACTCCTCTGCCCCTGGCTGCAGCCCTGACCACTCCAGGCGGTCGGCCAGGAGCCCCTTCTCCTCTCGCGGTCGGTGGCTGCTCCTCCGCTTCCAGGCGGCTGGGCTCCTCCTCCCCCGGCAGATGGCCGCGGCTGCTCCATTGGGGTGGATGGTAGTGGCGAGAACTCTACTACGGCGTATCCCTCCTCCTTTCCCAGATTTCGGCTCCAGTGTAAAGCAGTTCAATGGATAGGAGGAGGCGAGAAACGGCTTGACAATATAAATAATGTTATGAAACTCAACCAAATAATAATTGAATAATAAACTTAAAACAAAAGGACACAAACACACACATGAAGGACATGTCCGTAAATGATCTCTCTGTCATCGCACCACCGTCTGCCATTGGCCTTTATCCCTCTCAGAGGCTTGATTAGCCTGATACAGGACCGGGTGTGTATCGTCATGACCCGGCCCCGCCCTTCACCCTGCCACAGTCACATTTACATGTGGTTATTGTTTTAGACCCTGTGAACAACATTAGCAATAACATTAACATGACATTAGATACATATTGTGCTCATTTTGTGATTTTTAGATTGGATCATATTTTGGAGCATCTTTAAATTTGTTAGATGTCGACTTGGATGGAAACACAGATTTTCTCCTTGTTGGAGCGCCATTATTTTCCCAGCCTCATCCGAGGAGAGAAGGACGTATGTACGTTTACGCTTTAACGGAGCAGGTACTTACGGTTTCACCTCTCTCAGCAGCTGCTCATGTTGGTTTCTGTCATCATTCATCATTCTTTTTCTGTCTGTAGTTAATTCTGCAGGAGATTCTCACAGTGAGCGAGTCAACAACTGGCAGATTTGCTGCGTCGTTGGCGTCACTAAAGGACCTGAATGGAGACAGTGTGCCGGATGTAGCTGTTGGGGCGCCGCTGGAGGATGAATGGGGAGTTGTTTACATTTACCTCGGCGAGAGGAAACACGGCATCCACCCGACACGCTCTCCTCAGGTCAGAGGAACACGAGCTTTAATGCACAGCTGAACAAATCTAACCAGCAGATCAAACTTGTGTGTATAAAATGCCGAAAATATCATCAGCTCAGTAGAACGTCAATGGAAAGTCTCCACTATGACAGAAAATGTGTGTCTGTGTGTGTTTAGCGGATTCCAGCACGGTCGGTTCTTCCAGGGATACATCAGTTTGGAGTGTCTCTATCAGGTCAGATGGACATGAGCGATGATAATCTGACTGATATTGTAGTAGGAGCTCAAGGAGCGATCGTACTGCTGAAGTAGGACTTTTCACAACACAATTATGAATGAAAGATTCACTTTCAACATCAGTTCAAATAATTTAATCCATCCGTGTGTCTACCTGACACTGTTAGTTATTCACTAATTTATCTTCATCTTTATCTCAGAGCTCGGCCGGTGATGTCTGTATCTTCACAACTGAGTTTCAACCCCAATGAAATCAGTCTAAACGACTTTGAATGTCCGAGTGCCGATGTGTTTCTCGCATTTAACCTCACTTCTTGTTTCAATGTGACGGAGAGGACCATTAGCACAGGTAATGTTGTGCTGTTATAGTTCATACATTTTACTTCTATTTCTTTTTCAATTGTTCCATTAAGTTGAAGCCAACATACTGATAAAACATAGTTTTTTGAGAAACCCTAAACCGAAACCAACATTTCTAAAACTGACTCCTTCTAGAGCTTTAAAGCTACATTCACTAAACTTGGTGCAGACCTTCAGATTGTTCTGGAATAGTGTGCTTTGACTTTTTTAACTGATCGAACTAACGGTTTTTGCACAGCAGATGATCAAAACAATAGAAATCTCACTATATTGATGTCTTACCTCTTTCATCTCTCTCAGGATCAGTAATACGGAGTCTGAATGTAACAATCAACCTATACTTGGATGATTTAACAAAAACAAGTCGAGCACTCTTTGATCCAAATCATTCATCATCTAGAACTCTGCAGAGGTTCATTCTGCTGGATGCTGATTTTTCCTGTTTCACCTTCCCAATCTTCATGCCAGTATGTGTTGTCTATCACAGCTTGAGATTTTAAAACGCTACTCGATCAAATCAGTTTTTGAGATATTCCATTTGTTTTAGCGATGTGTTGCAGACACACAGTCTCCTCTGAAGATACGGATGAATTTCTGGCAAACTCGGATGATGTTGGGACACTCAATGGCTGTTCTTGATATCGACAGCAGGACAGAAGAGCATGCTGAGGTGAACTGCAATTCATATAAATTTGACACATACAAGAATTTATCAACTTTACTTTATAAAGTTTTTGTTGTTATAAACAGTCAGGGCTGTCAATAGATATAGTATAATTATATATTAATTAATAAATATTATTAATGTTGTTACGAACCAGCAGCTCCCTCCTGGGGCACAGCTGAGCCTTGTTGCGGTGACCAATTTTAACGCTGTGCTTCTGCTAGTTGTGGTCGCTGCTTAAGCTGTCTGCCAACCTTTTATTTTAAGCATCCTTACATGCTGATACAACACTTCATGTTCATACATTTACATTCACGATATCCTGATTACGCTATATTGCACACCCTTTGATTTTCCATTTTCATCTCACATGATTTTACATGAATTTTTTTTTATTTAAAATTTCAATAGCTCCTTGATAATGTGACCGACCTACTGACCTCAAACAAAGTTCTGAAAGTTAACTGACTACCCTTCTATATTGCACACCCTTTAGTTTTTACATTTTCATCTCAAATTAATTTAGATGAATTTTTTTTAACATTCTAATTTCAAGACTACCACCCCGCGAGTTCGAATCCAGAGTGTGGTGAGTGATTTCAGCCAGGTCTCCTAAGCAACCAGATTAACCCGGTTGCTAGGGAGGGTAGAGTCACATGAGGTAACCTCCTCATGGTCGTGATTAGTGGTTCTCGCTCTCAATGGGGCGAGTGGTAAGTTACACATTGGTCACATTGAAAATGAACGGAATGCTGCTCACATTTTCACGTCTATTAGCTTTGGAAAGCAAATTTTTGTCCAAATCATGAAAATAAGAGCTGTGCAATGTTGTGCGCAATTTTTCGAACATCATGATATGTATTTGGAGTCTGTGGCTCAACTGGATTTAAAGCTATTGAAGTTTGACAGCGCAAATACCTGTTGAATATCCAAACTGAAACTGTCTTTACCAGTGTCTAATTTTGCCAGTGTTGTATCGAATTGTGTTCCCCGTCAGAATCTGTTTCCCCCTAGCTCCGATAGGATATGGGGTTATGGTTTGGGTTAGGGTAGTGTAGGTTATGGTCAGGTAGGGTACTGTAACAAACCCATTACAGGAGGCTGATTATAATCCATGATGCAGAGGTTCTTTATTGTCAAAGACACTCAACATTCAAACAATCCAAGTTGCTAAGCAGAGAGACGTCGTCAAAATAACAGGCAGACAATCCAACAAGTCAACATAGCAAAACAATGATCCAAAAGATGTAATCCAGATAAACAGGCACATGTATATCATAACATGAGTAGGCAATGAAAAACACTTGGTAAGGCAGGTGAAATGGCAATACTTTGCAAAGTCACAATGAAAAAGCATGGCTATTTATGTGGTTAAAACAGGAAGTCACCATAGAAGAAACGGTTCAGTGTCAGTATTCAGGAGAGGGTCCCTCTGGCGGTTGGATGAACTGCTCATGGATTGAGGTATTACAGATTCCCCCCCCCCTGTAGGGACACCCCCTGGTGTTCTCCTACTGGGCCGTTCCCTTGGCCTGGGTGCTGGTCTAGGACAAGATAGGCAGGGGATCTGTTGATCTCCAGTGGTGGAGGTGGTGTAGATTCAGTGGTTACAGGTTCCAGTGCAGGGTATGCAGGTTTCAGGAGGGATACATGGAAGGAGAGATACAATAATCAGCAGGAAGCTCTAGTCTACAGGTCACCGAGTTGATATGTCTTAGTATCTTAAAGGGACCTACGTACCTTGGACTGAGCTTCCTACTAGGTAGCTGTAAAGGGGTTTAAAGAAAGGAGGAGGTGAGAACCGGTTTGACAATATAAATAATATTTTGATGTAAAACTAAAAAAGACAAACACGCAAAGGTATCAGACAGCTGTCCGTAAATCCCTCTCTCTCTGTCGCACTGCAGCTTCCAGTCCAACATCCTTCTTTTCGACAAAGAAAAATTCAGCTGCGACTGGTGACGTAAAGGGAAGCCTGATGCTAGTGCCTCCTCTTTGTAATCCTCCATAGCCTGCATTTCAGGGAGGGATAGAGGGTAAACCTTGCTTCTAGGGGGAGATGAACAGGGTAGTATGTCTATGGCAAGTTCTGTGGGGTGGTAATTGGGTGATTTTGTCCTTGCTAAATACCTAAATGAGTTCAGAATATTCCTTGGGGATGTGAGTGTGGATGTTATTCTGGGGACACTCCACACTCGTGGATTAACTCAGTGGTTAGACAATGCTCTTGACAGAGTTGGAGACCAACTGGATATAGCATGTCAAATGTACATTAGCGGCTCGGAGATTCACAAGTTGTTCTTGAAATCCCTGTGGTACACCACTTTGATTAGCGATTGTGGTTTTGAGCTGTGTAACCTCCACTGGATTCTGGTCTGGTGAAGTATTCTGTTACGAACCCATTACTGAAAGTTGATTAGAATCCATGATGAAGAGGTTCTTTTATTGTCAAAGACAATCAACAGTCAAACAATCAAAGTTGCTGAGCAGAGAGGTGTAGTCAAAATAACAGGCAGTCAGTCCAACAAGGCAACAAATCAAAACAATGATCCAAAAGACGTAATCCAGATAAACAGGCCCAAAGGTTATAACAGTAGGCAATGAAAAATGATTGGCAAGGCAGGTGAACTGGCAATACTTTGCAAAGTCACAATGGAAAATCATGGCTATTTATGTGGTTAAAAAAGGAAGTCACCATAGACTAAATGGTTCAATGTCAGTATTCGGGAGAGGGCTCCCTCTTGTGGTTGGATGAACTGTTCATGGACTGAGGTATTACAGGTATAGAAGGGTAGGTTAAGGAAAGTTTAGGCTTAGGTCTGTGCATGGGGAACGCATACTGACAGTGGAGAATGTTACCTTCAGATACTGTTCCCCCCCATACAGATCTGCTTGGGGGAAACCGATTGATACAGGGAAACCAAGTTCGAAACAACACAGGTGTTAGCAAGTTCAACTCACGCAGCTCAAGTCGAGATATCCCCAACACACTGTTTAATATCTTCTTCTATTTACAGATTATCAAGATTTTTCTTCTTCTGTTTATATCTTGCACTGGTAATATCTTTATTTATATAAATATAAATATAAATATATAATATAAATATAATTTTTATCTTCATATTTTCTTGAACATTATGCTTTAATAAAATAATTTAACAATCTTCACGATGCGCCTTTTTCGTCTCGTCTTCATAACCGTTGACGAAAAATAATATGTAAAAAAAATAAAGTCTTACATTAAACTCAAATCAGCAGTATTATGAATTTCACCTCTTAAATTGATAATAAATTACAATACAAATATTAATAATCGATAAAACACTTGAATAATCATATTGAAATATACTTGTAACTGCTGGTGATTCAGGAGAGTCCCCTGTTCTCTATGTAAAAGCGCTCTGTGTGTAGTGTCAGAAAAGTGTACATTCATTCGGCTCTTAATATTTTCCAGGCAAGATCACACACAGTCAATGTCCAGGCAACCAAGACTTATATCTCAGCAGAACAAAAATGCTCTTTTCGTAATCAGTGGGCATTTTCAAGTTTTTGAGATTTCAGCTTTCTTTGGTTAGTTTAGAAATGCCCACTGATTTCTATGCTGAGGTTCCCTAATTTCATTGGATATTTTAGAAACTTCCATCCTGGTTTGGAAGCGCCCAACTGACACTGAGATTCCCTTCCATCATTGGATAGTTTAGAAATGCCCATCTTGGTTTGGAAACGCCCACTAATTTCTGCACTGAAATTCCCTAAATTCAATGGATTGTTTAGATATGCCAATCCTGGTTTGGAAACGGCAAGTGATTTCTACACTGATATTCCCTACTTTCATTGGATAGTTTAGATATGCCCATCCTGGTTTGGAAACGCCCACTGACACTGTGATTCCCTACTTTCATTGGATAGTTTAGATACGCCCATCCTGGTTTAGAAACATCCACTGACACTGAGATTCCCTACTTTCATTGGATAGTTTAGATACGCCCATCCTAGTTTGGAAAAACCCACTGACACTGTGATTCCCTACTTTCATTGGATAGTTTAGAAAAGCCCATCATGGTTTGGAAACGCCCACTGACACTGTGATTCCTTACTTTCATTGGATAGTTTAGAAATGCCCATCCTGGTTTGGAAACACCCACTGATTTATACACTGAGATTCCCTACTTTTATTGGATAGTTTAGAAATGCCCATCCTGGTTTGGAAATGCCCACTGATTTCTGCTCTGTGATTCCCAAAATTCATTGGATAGTTTAGAAATGCCCATCCCAGTTTTAAAATGCCCAAAGTTATGAAAACACCCATTACTTTTCTGCAGAGACTTATACTTTGAAAAACCTCAAATCATAAGATTCATCCACCAGAAGAGCAGTGTCGAAACATGACGGACGTGAATTGTTTTTCTGATAACCAATATTTTTAATGTCAAATTAGCTAAATGTGTTAACTATGGTAAATAAATTAAACTGTGTTAACTTTATGAATTAACTTATCTTAATGAATTAACTCTGACAGCCCTCAAACTTTTATAAATATGGACATGTATGTCACTTTAATTACCATTGTATCTTTTCATCTCCATGTATAGATATTGTTTCTAAGGAACTGTAAATCAACGAACAGTTTAATGTAAGTAATATCCACTGATACTGACACCACATCATTTATTAGTTTAGCAGATGCTTTTATCCAAATTGTATCAATGCTCGAAATGATTAAGTTCTGAGTTCTAATCCAGGGCATGCTGAGTGACTCCAGCCACGTCTCCTAAGCAACCAAATTGGCCCGGTTGCTACGGTGGGTAGAGTCACATGGGGTAACCTCCTTGTGATCTCTATAATGTGGTTTACTCTCTGTGGGACATGGAGGTAACCGAGATTCGTCCTCCGCAACCCAGATTGAGGCGAGTCACTACGCCACCATGAGGACTTAGAGCACATTGGGAATTCCAAATTGGGGAAGAAAGAGGAGAGAATAAAAAAATAGTGAAAACATAAGATTAAGTTGAGTAAAATATGGTTTTATAATTTAAGAGTAATTCCTGCGACTCTAGTGCCACCAAATGGATTTGCAAAAATAAACCTTTTCAAAACAGCTTTCTGAATACTGCCGTTGGTCAAACGAAGAGTTAGCCCCGCCCCCAACCCAAGCCATTGGTTGAGGAACGTGGGTCTAAGCGGGTCACGCTAAACCTGATCAGGCAATTTACGGCCAGCGGGCCTAATCCGGCAGTCCACATGGTTTAATGTGGCCTGTGGCTCATTTATCCTAAAAGCTTTCTTTTCATTGGATTTTGAGTTGTCTTACATTGGGACCTAACGCGCCTCCACAAGTGTTTAACATGCTCAGGGTTGCCAGATAAGAGATGCAATATTTGTGATTTATATTTGCGCAAATTGGAAATATTCCGCTTAATTTTATACTTATTTTGTGCAATCTGGCAACCATGTATGCCAGTGCGCTCTTTCTAGCTCTCGGTTTCCCCTTTGCCAGGTGGTAAGAGTACCCACAGCCTGGCTCAGTATATACACCTTGCCATACTAATTTGTGGTTCATCGTTCACCATGGGGGAGGTGGATGAAAGCCAGAATCCCACATTATGGCCACCAAGCCAGTGTCCCATGTCATGTCTACCAAGCCAGAGTTACTCATCATGGTCGCCGAGCTAGCGCCATCTTTTTCCCCATATCCTGAGTGTGCTCCATGCCGTGTCACAGCAATGCCTCAGCCTGCTCCATGTCCCAACCATGCCTCTTCAACCTTTGTGACTGAACCAATCCAATAGAATGATTTGTTTGCATCACTTTTGTATGTGTGAATAAATGACAGTGACACAAAACGTAATAATTGAAAACTAAATCATCATTTATGTGTTTTTGTATTTCAGCACTGTAACTGAATGGACGACTGTTCCTCCAGTAACCATCTCTGTGGACAGCTCAGCATCTGCTGCTGATACGATAAGGTAAGAACAAGTGTTTGGAGTTTAAATACAACATAAGATCTATCAACAGCATCTGTGAGCACGACAAATAATGTCGACTCATCCCTCAGTTTGTAAAATAATTATTTTAATTTGTCCAATAATAAAAATAAAGCCAGATGTGGCCCTTTTACCAAAATAGTCCAGTGTCAGCTGTTATTATGTGTAGATTTTTTCCCATATTAAATTAAAATGAGATATTATTGCTTTCAAATAAATGTTGGAATTTTTTTACACTGGGTCTCTGAGAGGTAATTAAACTTCACAACTGTAATTTCGATTTAGCCATCAAGTGGCTTTGTGACTTTTGTGACCGAACCAATCCAATAGAACGATTTGTTTGCAACACTTTTGCCAGAGTCCCGTTTCATGGCCACCAAGCCAGAGTTTCTTGTCATGATTGCTGAGCTAGTGCCATCGTTTGCCCCGTATCCTGAGTCTACTCCATGCCATGTCACAGCCACACCTCAGCCTGCTCCATGCTATGTCACAGCCACACCTCAGCCTGCTCCATGACAAGTCACAGCCATGCCTGAGACTGCTCCATGACAAGTCACAGCCACACCTCAGCCTGCTCCATGACAAGTCACAGCCATGACTGAGACTCCATCCATCCATCCATCGACAACCGCTTATCCTGTTTACAGAGTCGCGGGGGGCTGGAGCCTATCCCAGCTAACATTGGGCGAAAGGCGGGGTACACCCTGGACAGGTCGCCAGTCCATCGCAGGCCATGACTGAGACTGCTCCATGCAATGTCTCAGGCTCACCTCTGGTTCACGAGCCAACACCCAGGCCTGCCACAGTTAATGACCAACTGCCCACATCTGCTGCGTCCAACGAAACAGCGTTGCAAGACTCGTCCGTCCCAGAGCCAGCACTGCAAAACTTTCTGTTCCAGAGCCATCTCTCACTGTGCTATTTGAGTTAGAATTGGATCCCACCCTTGTGCCCACCCTGAGCTCTCCTGATCAGCCGGTTTCCCCCAAGCCAACAGCTCGATCATTGCCCTCTGAGATATCCCAGACATGGAGAACTTTTGAACCTCCAATTCCACCTAGACACTCCAAAGCCCTGGACACCGCCTTGGTCTGTCGATCCCTCGACATCACCCCGGCTCTATGTTCCCTCGGCTCCACTGCGGTCCTTCAGCCTGTCGGCTTTACCGGGATCCCTCGTTCCTTCAGCTCAGGGAGGATGAGGAACAAGTTACCCTTGTGGCACCATATTGGACCACCCAGACTTGTTTCTCAGACCTCATGCTCCTCGCAACAGCACCTCCCTGGCAAATTCTACTATGGAAGGACCTTCTTTCTCAGGGACGGGGCACCATCTGGCACCCATGCACAGACCTTTGGAACCTCCACTTCTGGTCCCTGGATGGGATGCAGAAGACTTAAGTGGTATACCGCCTGCAGTGGTAAACACAATCACTCAAGCCAGGGCTCCTTCTACAAGGCAGCTGTATTCCCTGAAGTGGTGTGTGTTCGCTAAGTGGTGTTTTTTCTGTTGCGAAGACCCCCAAATATGTGCAGTCGGGTCGGTGCTTTCCTTCTTGCAAGAGAAGCTGGAGGGGTGGTGGTCCCCCTCCACCCTGAAGGTGCACATAGCTGCTATAGCAGCACACCACGATGCAGTTGAAGGTAAGTCCCTTGGTAAGCACGACCTGATCATCAGATTCCTGAGAGGCGCCAGGAGGCTGAACCCTCCTAGGCCACGCCTCTTACCCTCATGGGACCTCTCCATGGTCCTGCTGGGCAGTCGGAGAGCCACATTCGAGCCCCTAGAGTCAGTCAAGTTAAAGGCCGTCTCATTAAAGACCGCTTTCCTGACCGCACTCACTCCCATCAATAGGGTCAGGAACCTGCAAGCGTTCATTGTCAGCGAAACTGCCTAGGGTTTGATCCGGAATTCTCTCACGTGATCCTGAGACCCCGACCGGGCTATGTGACCAAGTTTCCCATGACCCCTTTTAGGGATCTGGTGGTGAGCCTGCAAGTGCTGCCCTGGGAGGAGGCAGACCCAGCCTTATCGTTACTGTGTCCAATGTGTGCTTTGCGCATCTACTTGGATCACTAATTGAGGTGCTAATCGCAAATAGCGATCTACATAGCAATACATCAAAAAACATTAATATACTTATAACAACAAATGTTTTACTCACCACTTTGGGAATAGATTGTTTTAGATTATAGTTTCATCTGGAATTGTTAAAGAATTTCGGCAAGTCTTAACACAAGAACAACATGGCTTTCTCCCTCAGTTTATTATTTTTTGTATTTTTTGTATTTTTTTATCACATGAGCCCATAGACTCAACGTCCTTAAAGGAGCAGCACCCAACATCCTGGCCCCAATGACCCAAACCAGGTCATTCAAACAAAGGACAGGGATGTCTCTTCGGAAAGCTCAATTAAACTAATTCAACTGATAAGACTGGCTTCCAGGAGGCAGATATTTTCAGCGGGACGGATGAAGGACCCTGCTTGTTTTTTCACTTCCACAGTATGCATAAGTCCGTCTGCACCTGGATTGACTTGAGTAAGCAGACCTAGCGGCCAGTGATTGCATGGTATGTTTTCATGAATAATAAACACAAGATCTCCTACTTGAAGATTTCTCTTTGTTTGCAGCCATTTTTTGTCAAGTACTCCTTGAGTCATCTGCACCAGAAGACATCTGCCAAATAATGCACTTGGTGCCATCTGCACCGGTAAAGGTCTTGTTTTACAAAGGCTAACAGAGGTAAAGCTGGTCTGGAAAGTAGAAACAACAGATGATTTGGTGTAAGTGGTAGAGGATCTGATAAGTTGTCTGAGAGTTTATTGATTGGTCTAACATTGACAATACTCAACACAGCTAAACAGTGTTGCCAAACCCTCATCATCTGGTGCCTGTTGCGGACAGTGTTTAGAATGGAACGAACGGTATGAATTTGTTGCTCCCAAACACCACCCATGTGGGAGGCGGCAGGTGGATTGAAGATACATTTGACATTGTTCTGCAGTAGGTAATCAGAAATCCATTGTTGATTCCAATCACTCAAGGCCTTCCACAACTCTCGTAATCCGAAATTAGTCCCATTATCCGATCGTATCTCTGTGGGTGGGCCTCTCCTAGCGATAAATCGCTGTAAGGCATTAATAAAGGAGTCAGTATCAAGGATATGCACATCTTCCAAATTGATAGCTCTCATGGTAAGGCATGTAAACAAACATCCGTACCTCTTGAGCTCACTGCGTGCCTTCATAACCAAGAATGGCCTGAAGTAGTCTATGCCCACATGAGTGAATGGAGGCTCACCTGGTGTCAGTCAAGAGTCAGGTAAGTCTGCCATTTGCTGGTATTGCATCTTAGCTCTTAACTTCCAACACTGTAGACATGACTTGAGAGTTCAGTTAATAATAGGACGTACCTTTAGAATCCAGAAACTTTGACAAATTTCCTTGAGCATTCGCTCTGGGCCTGCATGACTCAAGCGAAGATGGTAGTGATTGATAATCAGCAGGGTGACATGATGATTGTTAGGTAGAATCACTGGATGTTTAGCCTCGAAGGGAATTGGGACATTTGTTAGTTTGCTTCCCACGTGAAGAAGTTGGTTGTTTTCATCTTCAAAGGGTTTAAGCTTGAGAAGGGAACTGGTTTTGGCTTGAGTAGATATGAAAGATGCAGTTTGTATGTAATTGAAAATAGCTTACTCTGCTTGTTGGAGCTCACCAACTGTGACAGGGTCGGAAAGATGCACACTTGCTTTCTTGTTTAACAAAGCCTTGACACGCAACAGGATAGCAGTAGCCCTTTTCAATCAATGCCAACTGGAGCATTGTTCCAGTAGTCTATCCACTGCATTTTTCATCACTTGGTTTGGTTTTATGCTGATCTCTGCTTCCTCTGGCAAGTAATTTATGATAGGTTGAAAAGACCAGTGTTCCTCTTCAAGTTGAAGAAAGTGTGGACCAGATACCCATCGTTCACTTGCCAAGATCTCTTCCATAGTCATTCCTCGAGAGACAGCATCTGCAGGGTTAGAAGCAGAATCAATGTGTCTCCACTAGCATGGTTCTGAACACTCATGTATTTGTGAAATAAGGTTGGCGACAAATGTCTGGAAATGACAATGCTTGTTGTTGAGTTATTAAAGTATGTTGGTACTGTCTGTCCAAAAGAAAGTCGATTGGAATTTCCAAGTGGCCCTTGATTTACTGGTCCAACTCCATAGCAGCTACCACTACTGCTAGTAGCTAGTTGATTGGTAAGAAAAATTATGGAGCTGGGTTGCTATCAAGCAACTAGTGGGTTTTGGTGTAACACATCTTGGAAATTTCAGTGCAGACAACAGAGGCAAGTCGTTTAACCATCTGCACCACTGAGCAGCTATGTCCACCGGCACCTCCTTATACCAGTTGACTTTCAGGCGGCACAACTCTTGATGATCTTGATCCTAAAGGATCACAGATGGTACTGGTAATGCTCAATACTACTCTCTTTGTCTACTGCCTTGACATCGAAAGTGAAGCAATCTCTTTCAACATCCCAAAGGACACCCAGTGTTCGTTCAAATGGAAAATCCTCTTGGTCAAGGTTGACCTCATGTAATGACTTTGCCCAGTCCTCAGCTGGTATTGATTTCAACCACTTGGTTAATCTAAAGCCTCCACAGGTGAGCAGTTTGTGGAGTTCAGAAGCAAGTTTAATGGCATCCTCCTCTGTTGGTACCGACTTAAGACAATCATCAATTTAGAAATTTCGTTCCAGCTCACGGATTCACTTCTTAGGTGACAATGTTGAGATTTTTGGTCTCCATGGTGTTCAGTTTAATTAATCTTCTTTCGACTGGCTTCAGTGCACTTTCTGGTGGCATGTGCTTGAATGGCTTGTGGCGGTTCAGCAGCTGGCTCATCTCCAGTAGATTGGTTATTAGATTGGCTGTTGTCAATGTTAGAAGCTACAATGGCGGAGTGCAGCCAACTGTTGTGTTTTCCCACATGCAGGTACCTTGCATACCCAGCTACGAGTACAGAGTCTGATGCAGTGACCTTTCATGAAACAGTTCAGGCAGAGTTGCTTTTGTTGAACAAAGTCCAAACGCTCTTGAACAGACAGAGCCCGAAAGGCTTGACACTGGTTCAGAAAGTGACCTTCAGTGCACTTTAGACACTTAAATCTTGATGTTGTAATTTGGTGTGGACGATGTGGTGGATTCATTGGTAACGGACACTGTTGCGAAAGTCTGCTGTTTCTTACTAAATCTTGACTTAGTACTTGATTTAGAACTTGCTGTAGAATTTCGACTAGCAGGGCTAAGAAGATTACCAAAGATAGGATATGCCCTCTTCTGATTCAATGAGACTGACTGTGTCATCCAACTTTGGCAAATGCCAAGACTTGACGATCTCATAGTTTATTGTAACACCATGTTTTGTATTTGTTCAAGTTTATAGTTAGGGTTTTTGGATTTCACGTTTGGATATAAAACTGAACTTGGGGTTATCATACATCATTGTCTTCATCGTATTTGTCATTGCAAGCACCAGCAACATTACATTTCCCATATTCAATTTTATTAATATAATATGTACACTATATACACCTTCAGGGTGGAAAGGGACAGCCACCCCTCCAAAATGTATTAATTTAATATGTATAAAAAAAAATTTCACCGAACCAATCCAATTGAATGATTTGATTGCAACACTTTTGTATGTGTGAATAAAAGACAGTGACACAAAACTTAATAATAGAAAACTAAATAATCATTCATGTGTGTGTTTGTATTTCAGCACTGTAGCTGTACGGACGACTGTTCCTCCAGTAACTGGCTCTGTGGACAGCTCAGCATCCGCTGCTGATACGATAAGGTAAGAACAAGTGTTTGAAGGTTAAATACAACATAAGATCTATCAACAACATCTGTGAGCACAACAAATAATGTCGACTCATCCCTCAGTTTGTAAAATTATTATTTGAATCTGTAAAATAATAAAAATAAAGCCCGATGTGGCCCCTTTACCAAAGTAGTTGCCCAGTGTCAACTGTTATTATGTGTAGATTTTTTCCAATATTAAATTAAAATGAGATATTATTGCTTTCAAACAAACACTGCAATTCTTCTACACTGGGTCTCTGAGAGTTGATCAAACTTCACAACTATAACTTCGATTTAGCCGTCAAGTTTTGTTCTCTGTGTGTGTTTGTATTTCAGCACTGTAGCTGTACGGACGACTGTTCCTCCAGTAACTGGCTCTGTGGACAGCTCATCATCTGCTGCTGATACGATAAGGTAAGAACAAGTGTTTGAAGGTTAAATACAACGTAAGATCTATCAACAACATCTGTGAACACTACAATTAATTTCGACTCATCCCTCAATTTGTAAAATAATTATTTTAATCTGTAAAATAATAAAAACAAAGCCCGATGTGGCCCCTTTACCAAAATAGTTGCCCAGTGTCAACTGTTTTTATGTGTAGATTTTTTCCAATATTAAATTAAAATGAGATATTATTGCTTTCAAACAAACATTTAAATTCTTCTACACTGGGTCTCTGAGAGTTAATTAAACTTCACAACTGTAATTTCAATTTAGTCTACAAGTTTTTTTACTTTGTATAGTGGCTTTCACAATACTTTCACAAAGCAGCTTTACAGAAAATTGTGCAGAAAATTAGACTGTTTTGTGAGTGAACCAATCCAATAGAACAATTTGATTGCAACACTTTTGTATGTGTGAATAAATGACAGTGACACAAAACGTAATAATTGAAAACTAAATCATCATTCATGTGTGTGTTTGCATTTCAGCACTGTAGCTGTACGGACGACTGTTCCTCCAGTAACTGTCTCTGTGGACAGCTCAGCATCCGCTGCTGATACGATAAGGTAAGAACAAGTGTTTGAAGGTTAAATACAATGTAAGATCTATCAATAACATCTGTGAGCACGACAAATAATGTTGACTCATCATCCCTCAGTTTTTAAAATAGTTATTTTAATTTGGAAAATAATAAAAATAAAGCCCGATGTGGCCCCTTTACCAAAATAGTCCAGTGTCAGCTGTTATTATGTGTAGATTTTTTTCCCACATTCAATTAAAATGGTTTAAAACAAACATTGCAATTCTTCTACACTGGGACTCTGAGAGTTGATCAAACTTCACAACATCTTGGTTTCTGTCCTAACCTCTGTTCTCTGATGGAGGGAATGAGACGTTGTGTCAATGTAGTGACATTAGGGGTCGCTCTTTAGAGCCCTGAATACCTCTATTCTTTTGAGAAAAGGCCAATGAGAATTGGTGAGTGGAATTTGCATGCCACTCCCGCAGACATACGGGTTTAAAAGGAGAAGGAATGCCCACTTTCATTCAGGTTTTGTGCTGAGGAGCTGAGACAAGGTGCGGCCATTTCAGCGGCAAGTACAGCGTTGTGGCAAGAGGGACACAACGTCTCATTATCTCCATCAGGGAACGGAGGTTACCACAGTAACAACACATTCCCCTTCTGTCACTCACTCGATGTTGTGTCGATGAAGTGACACTAGGGGTCCCTATAGAAAAACATCACAACAGCTGAATCTTTTACGTGAACTACTGATGCAGGTGCAAGCAAGCTGCTGCATGTGTAATAACAGATGTATCAGTCTGCACGTGATCTCCCCCAACGCAATAAAAAGATATCATGTAGTTCCCCACATCCCTGACGAGGGAAGCAACGTAACTTGCATGGGAGCAGGCCCAGGAAGTCCGAAGAGAGATCCCATGAGGGGAAGAGGTGTGGTCTGGGAGGATTCAACCTCCGGGCACCTCTGAGGAACCTGGTGATTAGATCGTGCTTCCCTAGGAACTTACCGTCTCAACAGCATCATGGTGAGCCACTATAGTGGCTACATATACCTTCAAGGAGCACATCTCTGGGGGTCTTTGGCTCGGGAAGTACACCAATTCGTGAACAAGTGCCACTTCAGGGCATAAAGTTGTCTCGTAGAGGGAGCTCTAGCCTGAGTGATAGTCTCTACCACTGCTAGTGGTAAGCCACTTGGGTCTTCCCGTCCCATCCAAGGGCCAGACGTGGAGATTTCAGAAGTCTGGGCGCGGGTGCCAGATGGTAACCCATCCATAAGAAAGAAGGTCCTTCCTCAGGGGAATCTGCCAGGGAGGTGCTGTTGTGAGGAGCGTGAGAAGTCTGGGTGGTCCAATATGGGGCAACAAGGACGAGGGTCTGTGCAAGTAGGCTCACTGAGGGGAACGCATATTTGCGCAGCCCCCGGGGCCAGTTGTGTGCCAGCACATCTGTCCCAAGGGGGGCTCCCGTCAGAGAATGCCAGAGCGGACAGTGGGAGGATTCCCGGGAAGCGAACAGGTCTACATGTGCTTTGACGAATCAACTCAAAATCAGCTGGACCACCTGGGGGTAGATTCTCCACTCTGCTGAACATTGCCTGCCATGACAGCACGTCCAGTGTGGCGTTGCGGCTGCCTGAGATGTGAGTGGCCCTCAGTGACCTCAGCCGCTACTGATTCCAAAGGAGGAGATGGCGGGCGAGTTGCGATATGCGAGGAGAGCAGTACTGCCAGCAACTCTAGGCAGTTGATGTGCCAACCCAGTCTTTGTCAAGTCCAGGAACCAGCAGCGGCATGCCCAGTACACACGGTGCTCCAGCCCAACTTGGAGGTGTCTGTGGTGACATGACCTGTATGGACACCTGCTGTAGGGGAACTCCTGCCCGCAAAAACATGAGGTCTGTTCATGGGCTGAATAAGTGGCAGCAGAGCGGCGGGATGGCTACGCGATGTGTGCTACGCCACCATGCCCATCTCGGGACTTGAGTCTACAGCCAGGGCTGAAGTCTCACATGCATGACAACTGCAAAGGAAACTATATGCCCCAAGAGCCTCTGAAAGTGTTTCAGTGGAACCATGAATTCAGGCAGTTCAGCACCAACTGTGTGCGCTCGCTTGTGAGGCACACTATCATTGAAACCGAGTCATCAGTTGACCCGAATCCCTTGACGGCTGAGTTGCCTGAGCGCCAGGTCCCTGTGGACGAAGAGCAACTCTTGAGAGTGTGCTAGAATCAGCCAGTCGTCGAGGTAGATGAGTATGCAGACACCCACTTCCCTTAAAAGGGCAGATGTGAAGACGCGAGGGTACAGGGAGAGGCCGAAGGGGAGGACCTTGTACTGATACACCCGGCCGTCGAAAGCAAACCCTAGGAATGGTCTGTGTCGAGGTAAAAACGTGAAAGTATGCATCCTTCAGGTCCACATCTGTGAACCTATCTTGATGCCAGATGCACATCAAAATGTGTTTCGGCGTTATTGTCTTAAACGAGAGTCTGTGTAAAGCTCGGATCAGAACTTGCAAAACATGGTTCATGGACAAAAGACCATTAAAAACATCCCAAATCACGTCCTAGATGCCCTGGGTGCTTGCTAAATATTAAGTTTCTGATGAATGTACTGGTGCACATGGGCCTACTCATTTTTTCTGCAATTTATATTTATTAATGAGTTTTAAGTTACATAAATGTATTCTAGCAAGATCCATAAGTACCCTTAAAGTGGTTACATTCAAAAATATCAGTATATATATATATATATATATATATATATATATATATATATATATATATATATATATATATATATATACATACACTCACCTAAAGGATTATTAGGAACACCATACTAATACTGTGTTTGACCCCCTTTCGCCTTCAGAACTGCCTTAATTCTACGTGGCATTGATTCAACAAGGTGCTGAAAGCATTCTTTAGAAATGTTGGCCCATATTGATAGGATAGCATCTTGCAGTTGATGGAGATTTGTGGGATGCACATCCAGGCCATTTTAGTACAGTGAACTCATTGTCATGTTCAAGAAAACAATTTGAAATGATTCGAGCTTTGTGACATGGTGCATTATCCTGCTGGAAGTAGCCATCAGAGGATGGGTACATGGTGGCCATAAAGGGATGGACATGGTCAGAAACAATGCTCAGGTAGGCCGTGGCATTTAAACGATACCCAATTGGCACTAAGGGGCCTAAAGTGTGCCAAGAAAACATCCCCCACACCATTACACCACCAGCCTGCACAGTGGTAACAAGGCATGATGGATCCATGTTCTCATTCTGTTTACGCCAAATTCTGACTCTACCATCTGAATGTCTCAACAGAAATCGAGACTTATCAGACCAGGCAACATTTTTCCAGTCTTCAACTGTCCAATTTTGGTGAGCTCTTGCAAATTGTAGCCTCTTTTTCCTATTTGTAGTAGAGATGAGTGGTACCCGGTGGGGTCTTCTGCTGTTGTAGCCCATCCGCCTCAAGGTTGTGCGTGTTGTGGCTTCACAAATGCTTTGCTGCATACCTCGGTTGTAACGAGTGGTTATTTCAGTCAAAGTTGCTCTTCTATCAGCTTGAATCAGTCGGCCCATTCTCCTCTGACCTCTAGCATCAACAAGGCATTTTCGCCCACAGGACTGCCGCATACTGGATGTTTTTCCCTTTTCACACCATTCTTTGTAAACCCTAGAAATGGTTGTGCGTGAAAATCCCAGTAACTGAGCAGACTGTGAAATACTCAGACCGGCCCGTCTGGCACCAACAACCATGCCACACTCAAAATTGCTTAAATCACCTTTCTTTCCCATTCTGACATTCAGTTTGGAGTTCAGGAGATTGTCTTGACCAGGACCACACCCCTAAATGCATTGAAGCAACTGCCATGTGATTGGTTGATTAGATAATTGCATTAATGAGAAATTGAACAGGTGTTCCTAATAATCCTTTAGGTGAGTGTATGTATATATATATGTATAATACAACATATAATGTGACACATATATATATATATATATATATATATATATATATATATGTCACATTATATGTTGTATTATACACATTATTTATGTCAGCATTATATATTATACACATTATATATGTCAGCCTCTGATGTATGTTCTGCTGCACATGGGCCTACAGGGCAGGCTGCCTCATGAATTCCTATGGCAGGCAGGGGGATATATTGAAAATAATGAAAACAGGACTTAGTCCTGTTGTTGAGGGGCACTGGACATGTCACTGTGTGAAATTTGAAGTCTTTCGGACCTAGAAACGTGATGCCATGCCTTCATACATGTGCAATGTATACCATTAATTTCTATATTTTGTTTTGGCCACCACTCAGAAACCTCCCAATGACTCCAATTTGTAATCTATATCTTCTCAGGGGTCCCCTAGACAGTGTGCAAAGTTTGGAGTCTGAATGAGTTGATTAAGTGCCAAATTGGCAGACTTTGAGTGAAAAGTGAAAGTTATTTTTCCTGACTATTTTTCCTTTTTTTCTAAGTACTTGCCCTGCACCGATTGAAATAAAACTTCAATATGTTGTTCACGAAGGCTCAACAAATAATATTCGAAGCCCCTAGATTTTGCTCCACATTTAAAGGGGTTTTCACTCTGTCATGCAGGAAGATCCTACCTGCAATTTATGTAATGGTAGCCAAATACATGGTCTGTGGACACTCCGTTTTTAAGCATATTATTCACTTTTTTGACTTGTAATTAGATGAATGTGTTAAACTGTATGCCTTTAGGCCTTTTCAATGTGTTTTATGAATAATATGACATATAAATCAATTTCAGACAGGCATTTCCTGTCAGTTTGCTGATTCACACAGGAATGTTACAGCAAATTAAACCAGCTCAGAAAGCCCCAAATGTCCCAAAACCGACATATATGTCTCATGGGGTGTCCTCAGAGAGTGTCCAGGATTACATGACCCTTTGACCTCTTTTGACACACATTTTGTCCCTTTAGGGATGGTGTCCGAAAACCAAGTACGAAAATGACATGTTTTAATTTTAATGTTTTAAAATTAATTATGTCTAGAAAAGAGGGGTAAAAAGGTCGCAGGAACTTGAAACTCTAGATCATCATAGACCTGGGGGCCCCCAGTCGAGTCCCCAAGTTTTGGGGCTGTAGATGCTCCCTGTCTGAATTTTCAAACCCTAACCTAGTTTAATCTGAACAGTCAAAAGACTCTTTCTGTGAATACGTGGAAGAGGGCTTGTGAGAGATTCTTGCATAAACGGCCAAAAATAATTTTCTTTTTTTCTATAGCCTTGTCCTCTTAATGTGTTCTTTGTGGGACCTCAGGTTACCACCGTGTGAAATTTGGGGCCTGTAGGAAAATTTTTGAAAAATTCCACCTGCAATGTAGTCCATACATTTTTTAGACTAGTTTGGCATCCAGTGCTCAGAAAGCTCCAAACGTCCCAAAACCGACATATATGTCTCGTGGGGGTGTCCTCAGATAGTGTCCAGAGTTCCCCTTCTTAAACTCACTCGACGTTGTGTCGAATGAAGTGACACAATGGGTCTTCTTTGGGAGCCTTGCATGCCTCTGAACTTAAGAAAAGGCCAATGTGAAATTGGCAGACAGAATTTGCATGTCCCACCCCCAGACATATGGGTATAAAGGGAAGCGGCCATGCGTCTGTCAGTCAGATTTTTTCTTTGGAGCCGAGTGGTTGTGCAACAGCAAGCTGAGTTCACCACTGTTCCACTCACCTCTACTGGCAAGAAGCACTGCTGTTGGATCTTACGGTGCATTTCCTGCTGGTGGTCTCTCTCTCTGTACGCTGTGCAGTCCATGCACCTGGGCACTTCGATGGCGCTTTCATTGCCTAAAAGAGTATTTTCCCCACCTAAAAGAGTTTGTTTCTCTAAAAGAGTTTGAGTTTTCACTCATAAAAGAGCAGAATTTTATGAATGGTTCATGTTCTCAGTGCAAGAACATAGCCATGGCAACATTGTTTCATTGTTTTTATCTCTCACGATCAACAATCAGCACTGCACTTTATTAATCATCACTCTGTCAATATATTCTCCCAATTCAATTAGTGTTTATATATATTTATACCCGTATCTAGTGTATGTGTATTCTACATTGTGTGTATTGTGTACATTTGTTATGTAAATTGTTGTGTAAGTATGTGTACATTTGTTATGTAAATTGTTTTGTGTAAATATGTTGTTTATTGTAAAGTGGTTTATGTCTCGTCACTGTCATGACTGCTATGTTACTCGGAACTGCACACAAGAATTTCACCTGCTGTTGCACTCGTGTACACAGTAGTGTGACAATAAAGTGATTTGATTTGATTTGATTTGATTGCATTTGTGAGACAGTCACATCAGCCACCCCCTGCATCGTTCCTTCTTCCCACGGGATTGAGGATGACCCAGCTGGCAATGAAGGCGATTCGGGGATGACAACATCTCATTGTTGAGTAGGTCTCATCCAGTGTTTAGTCAGGTCTGAGCCGGTAGAACTCGGTAATGCGGAACAGCCGACCGGGTGTATGTATATGTGTTTATTTGTTTGCCCTGAGTGTTATACAGGTGGTTTAATCATTAATATTTATTACAAATTTGCATTAAATATATTTAAATGAATGTTCATAAACCTAGTATTTGGAGTTCATTAAGTACATTGCAGCTGGGATCTTCCTGTATGACTTGGCATAAACACAGGAAGTCCCAGCTGCAATGTATGTAATGGCCGCCAAAAACATGGTCTGTGGACACTCATTTTTATGCTAATTATACATATAAATGCATTGTAAGATACATAAATGGGTTCTACTAAGATGCCAATGTACCCTTTAAGTGGTTAAATGATTATATATGTAATATTAAACCTCATTTTAGAAAAAGCTCCTGAAAGTAATTCAGGAAGATCTCTAATGAAATGTATGTAATGGCCACCAAATACATGCTTTATGGACAGTCATTTTTATGAAAATTATACAAAAATATTAAATGTTTTATGGACAGTCATTTTTAAGCAAATTATAAAAAATATAAAATATTAGCTCTATGGAGCACACTGAGTGGCACACACATTGTTTAATCAATCAAGTTGAATGTCAAGACTAATACAGTTTGTATAGGTCAAATGTCAACCAACCATGTACATTTTTTGTATTGCAGACATTGCAGGTGGGATCTCCATATCTCGACACTGGGACCACTTAGAGAGCTGAAACATACACCCATGTGCTTGTCTTGACCTCCTCGGTTCATGTGTTGAATATAAAGAAGATTGGAAAAAATTTAAAATAAATTAAACTGCCTGTGATTTTCACAGTGCAATTCTCAATACATACAGTCTGTCTGTCTGTCTGTCTGTCTGTCTGTCTATCTATCTATCTATCTATCTATCTATCTATATCACTTAGAGAGATGAAACCTGCACTGTATGTGCTTGTTTTTCCTCTCCTTTTTATTTTTTGAATATCAAGAAAATTGGAGAAAGTAAAACATTTAGAATAAAAAAAACGTGCAAGTTTCTAATGGTCCCAACTCTGAGATATGGAGATCACACCTGCAATGTATACCACTCAAAAATATGCATGGTTAGTGGATAGTTTATTTGTGAGGATTAGAAGGGTGCATGTTGTTCAGAGGGAGTGACATAGTAATCTAAATATGTTTTTTGTCAATATTTTGATTATGCACCTTGTAAAAAATTATGTCCAACAACCATGTAGTTTTGTGTAATAATGAAAATACAATGGAGATGGGATGCTTCCCTCATATAATGTATTTACATTATCAAAAAAAAAACATGGTTGGTGGACATTTAGGATTAATACACATATAAAATAAATTGGAAATGGACATTTGGTATGTTGGTGGACATAGGGGTAATAGACCAATACAATAAATATGAAATGGACATTTCGTATGTTGGTGGACATTTAGAGTTAATACATCAATACAATAAATTGGAAATGTATTATTAAACCAGGGTATAGGATGCATATTGTTCAGGGGAAGTCATATAGTCAACTTAATATGTTTATTAGTCAATATTTTGATTATGACCTTTTAAAAATGGATGTCCACCAGCGATTTATTTTTGATAATGACATTGGAGATGGGATGGTCCCTCATAGAATGTATTTACATGATCAAAATTACATGGTTGTTGGACATTTAGGGTTAATACACCTATAAAATAAATTGAAAATTGACATTTAGTATGTTGGTGGACACAGAGGTAATAGACTAATACAATAAATTGGAAATTAACATTTAGTAGGTTCAGACAATGGCATATGACATATCCCATATCTTATGGTTGGAATTGGCATCAGTTCATCCTCTGAAGTCCATCATAATAGACTGAAGTGATGTTTGGCTGGCACCGGCTGCATTTAGTCATCACACAGCGGCACGTAGCAGTGGAGTCCAACAAGAAGCAGGAATGGAGCTGGATCCAGCCAGTTCTGGTTACCTCAGGATAGGAGTCCCGAGGTTGAGACAGGGAAAAAAATAAAAATAATATAAGCATAGATGCCATTCAATTTATTGCAGAGTTATTGATCATGATCAAAGTTTCTGGTTTCTGGTTCCAGCAGACTAAACTAAAGCAGTCTAATTGTGGGTTGGAGGATAAATTAGGTGTATGCCTGGCTAAATAGATGAGTCTTTAGTCTAGACTTAAACTGAGGGAGTGTGTCTGAGTCCCGAACAGTGTTAGGGAGACTATTCCATAGTTTAGGAGCCAAATATGAAAAGGATCTTCCTCCTTTTGAGGAATTTGATATTCTAGGCCAGAATTTTGCGTTCGTACTGAACGTGATGGAATATAGCAGTTTTCTGTAGAAATGAACATATTTGAGAGGATACTACCTTTTCTAGTTTTTCGACATAAACGGGAGATTTGAAATCGGTCTATAATTAGCCAGTTCTCCAGGCTCAAGCTGTGGCTTCTTAATAAGCGGTTTGATAACTGCCATTTGTAAAGTTTCTTGGGACATGTCCTAAGCATAGCAAGGAGTTAATAATATTAAGAAGAGGTTCTGAAATTACAGGAGATACAGCTTTTAAGACCTTAGTTGTTATTGGATCTAACAAAGATGTTGTGGCTTTTGATGTTTCAATAAGCTTTGTTAGCTCTTTGACCTATGACAGCGAAGGACTGAAGTTGTATGTATGTGAGGAAAATTATGAGACACTGTTTTCTGAGGTGATATGACAGATGATTGATCTATCATAGTTATCTATACACTGTAGCAAGGGTAAAAGACAACATTGTTTTTTTATTTATATCTGACGGTGTCACATTAAGCATTATCAGTTCAAAAGAGTCATTTATATCCTGTCCTCTGAGTAACACCAAAAACTTCACTGTAAATTGTAGAAACACCTCCTCCTCGACCGTTCAGAAGAGGCTCATGTTTATAACAATAACATGGGGGAGTAGATTCATTTAAACTAATATATTAATCCAGCTTAATCCAGGTTTCAGTCAAACAGAGGCCATCCAGACTGTGATCTGTAATAATTTCATTAACAATAAGTGCTTTGGTAGAAAGAGATCTAATATTTAGTAGCCCTATTTTAATATGATGTTTATCTTTAATTTGTAAATTATTCCTTAATCAAATTTTTTCTAAATGATTTAGTGAGGGTTTTGTGGTTGGTAGTTTGGTGAACAGACAGAGTCTCTATGAGACATCTAGGAGATACTGTCTCAAGGCAGCTAGCAGACATTTGGATTAACCAGTTTGTCTGCTTCTTGACCTGGGCCCCAGTTATTCAAATACTATCATTATTAAGATGTGCTAAATTACTAGAGATGAGAGGATGTAGTCTCCCTTCCCTGGAGGTATGTAGTCCATCTCTCTTTAGCAGGTCAGGTTTACCACAAACACTCTTCCAAATGTCTATAAATCCTATTTTATTCTTCAGACATCCTGCCAATTATTGACACTAATCTACTATAAACCTTGTCACCACGACGAGCAGAGAGGGGACCAGAGCATATTACAGTGTCTGACATATTTTTTGCAAATTCACACATCTCTTTAACATTATCTTTAGTGATCGCCAACTGGCAAAGCTGGATATTTTAGTTTTAGTAATTTACAATTTCAGAAATCTTCATTTAGCTTTAGCCAGTACTTGTAAATTTGATTTGATGTCAGATGCTCTGGCATCCGAAATGCAATTAACAGTTGTGTCTGGAGTCTCTATTTCCACGTCCCTTACAATAGAATCACAAATTACAAGGGCTCTTTCAACATAATTCTCAGTGGGTGCATCACTGAGTGGGGAGAATAGATTGGAAACCCTAACAGGAATGGGAGAGTGGCTTCTCTTTGCTGAGCGAGTATGCTGCCGAGACGTCACCCAAATGCCCTGCTGCAGGGGCTCTACAGCCGGAACCAAAGTGTGTGTGTTGCTCTCTGTACTGCCCCCCCATCCGAAACAGTATCTACCGGCTTCTCTTTCTCACTGACCTTCACTAGCGTTCGGATGCGTGTCTATAACTCATTAATCTTCTCTGTCAGACTGGAAAAAAAAAGGAAAAGGAAAAAATGTTTACCTTCCGGCCGTCCACCGGAGGAAGGAGTGGTCTGGATACAAGCTCCGTGGCGGACGTCTCGCTCCCGGGGTCATCTATCTCAGGAGTGCTTAGGAGCTTTCCGGGTCCTCATGCCGGCCTGTGAGACTGGGGGTGTCAGCTTCCTGCGGGAGGCTCTACGCTGGGGCTGAGAACTGGGCTCTATGCTGGGACTGAGAGCTGTGCTCGGGCTGAGGCAGAGCTGCTTGGGCTTTCACTGCCATAGGAGGACGCCTTCGGTGAGTAGACAGGGTGCGGGATCTTGAGTCGCGGCAGGGCAAGATGTGCTGGATGGCCTCCATCTGCTTCTTCGCCACCGAGATCCGCTGGTCAATGTCCTAAATGGTGTCGCCAAAAAGTCCCATCTGGGAGATGGGCACGTGGAGAAAGCATGCTTTGTCGGTGTCCCTTATATCGACCAGATTCAGCCACAGGTGGTGCTCATGGACCACCATGTTGGACATCGCCTGCCTGAGTCCTTGCGCTGTGGCCTTCGTCACCCGGAGGGCAGGGTCGGTTGCTGAGTGCAGCTCCTGCAGCATATCAGGATCAGGACAACCCACGTGCAGTTCTTTTAGTGCCTTGGCCTGGTGTATCTGCAGGAGGGCCATGGCATCCAGAGACGACATAGTCCTACAGGCTCTGTAGGGGAGCAATGGATGATTCCGCCAGGTGGATGCTTTTTGCAGGCACAGGTGAATCGCAACAGCCTTATCCACCTGGGGGACCTCCATGTACCCATGGACCACCCTGCCATCGAGGTAGTGAGGATAGTGATGTGTCTTTAAAAAGATGTTCAACACCAACGTGTGTGCTCAAATTGAGAAATTATACTCTTTAGCAGGAATACACACTCGTTTAGCACTGTTGAAGCGCCCAGGGGCAAAATCTGCAATCGTCGTGCTGATGGAGAGAAAGTCGCTGAAAATACGCTGTATATCTAAAAGCATACACTTCTTAAGATTTGAATGGAACAGCAGTAGTATTCAGTTCGCTGATAGTTCAACCGCTCGGCTATGAAGAAAAAATATGAATGAGAGTGCGCATTCGTTCTCCTTTTATACCCGTATGTTCAGGGGAGTGGAATGCAAATTCTATTTGCCAATTCTCATTGGCCTTTTCTCAAAAGAATAGAGGTGTTTGGGGCTCTCAAGAGCGACCCCTAGTGTCACTACATTGACACAACGTCGAGTGAGTGACAGAAGGGGAACTATAATTTAAATTTAGTCATCAAATTTTTTTCTTTGTATAGTGGCTTTCACAATGCACATTGTTTCAAAGCAGCTTTACAGAAAAATGTGAAGAATTGGATTGGTTTTTTTCACCAAACCAATCCAATTGAATGATTTGATTGCAACACTTTTGTATGTGTGAATAAAAGACAGTGACACAAAACATAATAATTTAAAATAATTTAATCCAGTAACTGTCTCTGTGGATAGCTCAGCATCCGCTGCTGATACGATAAGGTAAGAACAAGTGTTTGAAGGTTAAATACAATGTAAGATCTATCAACAACATCTGTGAACAAGGTACGGCCATTTCAGCGGCAAGTACAGCATTGTGGCAAGAGGGACACAACGTCTCATTATCTCCATCAGGAAACGGAGGTTACCACAGTAACCAAGATATTCCCCTTCTGTCTCTCACTCGACGCTGTGTCAATGAAGTGACACTAGGGGTCCCTATAGAAAAAGATCTCAACAGCTGAATCTTGTTACTTGAACTGCTGATGCAGGTGCAAGCAAGCTGCTGCATGTGTAATAACAGATGCATCAGTCTGCACGTGACCTCCCCCAACGCAATAAAAAGACATCATGTAGTTCCCCACATCCCTGACGAGGGAAGCGACATAACTTGCATGGGAGCAGGCCCAGGAGGACCGAAGAGAGATCCCATGAGGGGAAGAGGATTCAACCTCCAGGCACCTCTGAGGAACCTGGTGATCAGATCGTGCTTCTCTAGGAACTTACCGTCTCTACAGCATCATGGTGAGCAACTATAGTGGCTACATATACCTTTCAAGGTGGAGGGGGACAGCCGCCCCTCCAACCTCTCCTGCAGGAAGGAAAGCACTGACCCAACTGCACATCTCTGGGGGTCTTTGGCACGGGAAGTACACCAATTCGCGAACAAGTGTCACTTCAGGGCATAAAGTTGTCTCGTAGAGGGAGCTCTGGCCTGAGTGATAGTGTCGATCACTGCTAGTGGTAAGCCAATTAGGTCTTCCGCATCCCATCCAAGGGCCAGACGTGGAGATTTCAGAAGTCTGGGCGCGGGTGCCAGATGGTGCCCCATCCATAAGAAAGAAGTTCTTTCCTCAGGGGAATCTGCCAGGGAGGTGCTGTTGTGAGGAGCGTGAGAAGTCTGGGTGGTCCAATATGGGGCAACAAGGACGAGGGTCTGTGCAAGTAGGCAGTTCCCATCAGAGAATACCAGAGCGGACAGTGGGAGGATTCCCGGGAAGCGAACAGGTCTACATGTGCTTTGACGAATTGACTCAAAATCAGCTGGACCACCTGGGGGTAGATTCTCCACTCTCTGCTGAACATTACCTGCCATGACAGCACGTCCACTGTGGCGTTGCAGCTGCCTGGGATGTGAGTGGCCCTCAGTGACCTCAGCCGCCACTGACTCCAAAGGAGGAGATGGCGGGTGAGTTGCAATATGCGAGGAGAGCAGTACTGCCAGCAACTCTAGGCAGTTGATGTGCCAACCCAGTCTTTGTCCTGTCCAGGAACCAGCAGCGGCATGCCCATTACACACGGTGCTCCAGCCCAACTTGGATGTGTCCGTGGTGACCATGACGTGTCTGGACACCTGCTGTAGGGAACTCCTTCCCGCAAAAACATGAGGTCTGTTCATGGGCTGAATAAGTGGCAGCAGAGCGGCGGGATGGCTACGCGATGTGTGCCACGGTGCCATGCCCATCTCGGGACTTGAGTCTAAAGCCAGGGCTGAAGCAGTCTCATATGCATGACAACTGCAAAGGAAACTATATGCCCCAAGAGCATCTGAAAGTGTTTCAGTGGAACCGCTGTCCTCCGCCTGAATGAATTCAGGCAGTTCAGCACCAACTGTGTGCGCTTGCTTGTGAGGCACACTATCACTGAAACCGAGTCATCAGTTGACCCGAATCCCTTGACGGCTGAGTTGCCTGAGCGCCAGGTCCCTGTGCATGAAGAGCAACTCTTGAGAGTGTGCTAGAATCAGCCAGTCGTCGAGGTAGATGAGTATGCAGACACCCACTTCCCTTAACAGGGCAGATGTGAAGACGTGAGTGTGCAGGGAGGACCTTGTACTGATACACCCGGCCGTCAAAAGCAAACCCTAGGAATGGTCTGGGTCGAGGTAAAACCGGGAAAGTACGCATCCTTCAGGTCCACCTTTGTGAACCTACCTTGATGCCGGACGCACGTCAAAATGTGTTTTGGCGTTATCGTCTTAAACGGGAGTCTGTGTAAAGCTCGGATCAGAACTTGCAAAACATGGTTCATGGACAAAAGCCCATTAAAAACATCCCAAATCACGTCCTAGATGCTCTGGGTGCTTGCTAAGTATTAAGCCTCTGATGAATGTACTGGTGCACATGGGCCTACTCATTTTTTATGCAATTTATATTTATTAATGAGTTTTAAGTTACATAAATGTATTCTAGCAAGATTCTGTCGTGCTGATGGAGAGAAAGCCGCTGAAAATACGCTCTATATCTAAAATCAAACACTTCTTAAAAAGTGGATGGAACAAGCAGTAGTATTCAGTTCGCTGATAGTTCAACCGCTCGGCTACGAAGAAAAAATATGAATGAGAGTGCGCATTCCTTCTCCTTTTATACCCCTATGTCCGGGGGAGTGGCATGCAAATTCAATCACCAATTCTCATTGGACTTTTGTCAAGAGCGACCCCTAGTGTCACTACATCGACACAACGTCGAGTGAGTGACAGAAGGGGAACTATAATTTAAATTTAGTCATCAAATTTTTTTCTTTTTTATAGTGGCTTTCACAATGCACATTGTTTCAAAGCAGCTTTTCAGAAAAATGTGAAGAATTGGATTGTTTTTTTTCACCAAACCAATCCAATTGACTGATTTGATTGCAACACTTTTGTATGTGCCAATAAAAGACAGTGACACAAAACGTAATAATTGAAAACTAAATCATCATTCATGTGTGTTTGTATTTCAGCACTGTAACTGAACGGACGACTGTTCCTCCAGTAACCGTCTCTGTGGACAGCTCATCATCCGCTGCTGATACGATAAGGTAAGAACAAGTGTTTGAAGGTTAAATACAACATAAGATCTATCAACAGCATCTGTGAGCACTACAATTAATGTCGACTCATCCCTCAGTTTGTAAATGAATTACTTTAATTTGTCAAATAATAAAAATAAAGCCAGATGTGGCCACTTTACCAAAATGGTTGCCCACCCCTGCTCTAAACAAACAGAGGATATTTATAGCACCACAGAAAGAAAGTGCTTACAGTTTTTGAGAAAATTAGCCAATGAATGGCCCACTAATAGCTGTCTCTGTATATTAAGCTGGGACATGAGAAAGTTCCTTAACATAGAAAAAGTTGCATTCTTCAGGTTTACATATAATTCTGTGTTCATTCATTTACTTTAGATTTATACATTTACATTTTTACAGATTTTGAATCTACTTAACTACAATTGTTTGGTTGAAATGATGCTTTCTATGAGGGAAAAAAAAAACATAGGCTAATTATCAAGATATATATCGAATTCTGAATAGGTTGAAAATATAGAGATATCATTTTTGGAGCAATTTTGCCCAGTCCTAATTGTAATAAGACAGAAAAATACTCCACATTCCCTCAAACATTTTTGAGTTTCAATTCTGAGAGAAATGTCTGTTTGTTTGTTCACAGTGATAATAATGGAAACTCTGAAATGACTGTGAGTGTACCAGTTCAGTCCTCTGTTGACAAGGGCATTAGTCTGTGAGTAAAGTGAACGGTTTGTTTATTAATCCCTTTCCATTTATGATTTCAGCTATGTATACTGAAGTTACAATCTGCATTAAAAATCCAGCAACAATCAAAACAATTGCATTCACTTTTAAAGGTGCTGTAAGCTATTTTATAATGTAATACTGAGCAGAAAATGTTGATACATTTCACTCCCTGAAAGATATCACTGAAATGTCCTAAGACATCGCACAAGTCTCTGTAAACAGCAAACTATGGCGCTTTCTGCCTGTCAGTAATTGTGCAGGTTGTATTTGAAGCGCATCTTTCAGGTTCAACCCCATATTCAAATTCACAGCTGTCATTTGAGGACGCTATTTTACTGCTGTTGTTTATAACGACCTTGAGAAGACGCACTGTTGCCGTTCATTAAATAAAATTCTATTATGATGTCTCAGTCCTATCTTTCGAGGGCAGGGTTTTGAAAGACGTTTAAAGGAATATTCCGGGAGCAATACAAGTCAAGCATTTGTGGCATAATGATGATTACCACAAAAATTATTTTGATGCAAATGTGTGTCAGTGGGGCCAATCTATACTTAAAAGTATAGACACAAGACATAAACAAAATGTGTATTAACACAATTTTAGAGTAATAAAATCACTTACTAACCGCATCTGTGTAAAGTTATATCATATAAAAAAAGTAATATATTACAACTTCATTGTCATGTCGACTTAATTCACTGGCTTCAGACTCAAGTCCCGAGATGGGCATTGTGCCAAGTTGTACACCGCGTGCTCGTCATGCCGGTCTGCCGCCGTCTGTTCAGCCTCCTGGGCCCTGACCAATGGCGCCTCTTTTGAAGACATCTGCAGAGCAGTGGGCTGGGCAACACCCAACACCTTTGCAAGGTTTTACAACCTCAGGGTTGAGCCGGTCTCATCCCGTGTATTGTCAGGTATGAGCAGGTAAGCTCTGGGACAGCTGGCCGGGTGTCTCGGTTGCGCATAGCACAATTACCCTCCCCGAGGTGAAGAAGTGCACTTTTACTCCCAGTTGTGTTCATGAAGTCATGGACCCTGGATATCATTTTTCCTTAGCCCTGTGGCAGGCGAGTATTCGGAGAAACTTGCTGCCAGCCCAGTACGTGTGCTAACTAGGCCCTGTACTTGGGTAGGTGCTCCACATGTGCTGGTTGCCCGTAGGTAACCCTGTGCGATGTATCTTCCGCAAAATACCACGGGACTTCCCCACATAAGATGCTTTCATGATGACAAGACTCTGTAAGACCATGTGATGTATTTCCACTCAAATTAGACTCAGACCCTGTATGGCCCCCAGCTGAACAATTTCATTATTTTTGGGGAGAAAAAAAAGAGGCTGGGTCAGCCGGTCCCTAATTCTGGGCAGTCGAATTGTCCCCGAGGTGCAGGGGAACATTTGACACCTGTGAGAGCGTTGGGGGTGGTTACGTGTCAGCCGGGTGCACTGGCTACGAGGCACACATAGGTCTGCCCGTCTCGGACTGCCAGTCCATGTAACACAGTTCAGTTAGTCATGCCGTTTTGTATAGGGACCCCTAGTGTCACTACATTGACACAATGTCGAGTGAGTGACAGAAGAGGAAAATCTCGGTTACTGTCGTATCTTCTGTTCCCTGATGGAGGAAACGAGACGTTGTGTGCCTCCTGCCACAACACTGAACTACCTGCTGAAATGGCCGGGACCTTGTCTAGGCTGCTCAGCACAAAACCTGAATGAGTGGTTGCAAGCCAGGTCTTTTTATACCTGTATGTCCGGGGGAGTTGCATGCACATTTCACTCGCCAATTCCAATTTTCCTTTTCTCAAAGATCAGAGGTGTTTGGGGCTCCCAAGGGCGACCCCTTGTGTCACTACATCGACACAACATCTCATTCCCTCAGTCAGGGAGCGGAGTTTATGATAGATTTTCTCCATTCAAGTAGATATGAGCTGCACTGGCATGACTGGAAATAACCTCCCGAGAGCGTTCAAAAGATGACCGACAGTGGACTGACTTGCTAAAAAGATTTTGGTTTAAAATGGCAGATTAGAGAACTGCTAAGAAAGAGCAAGGATGTTGGAAAAAGGCTATTTTGCTATATGTGTATAAATGTGTGTGTGTGTGTGTTTGTGTATTTAGACTATGAGCATTAAATAAAAATGGCAAATATTATTACGAGGCATTGATTTTGTGTCTTTCAGTATTGTTGAAGATTCTCGGATGTATGTGAACTTTTCTCTGGAGGACAGAGATCCGAAACCCCTCATCATCATCTATAGGGTCCGTTTGAATCCACTAGCATGTAGAGGAGCACAATACTGTCTGGTGATATGAAATGAATGTTTTTTCATGTTTTCTTAGGTGGAAAATCTGGGTATTAGTAGCATGCCGGTGTCAATTACACTCCTCCTACCCTGTCCAACTGCACACGTGATTTTAACACCTCACTCATTCATCATGCTGGAGGTGCTGTATGTTCACTCTGTCATATATGATCAAATCATGACGCGTTCAGTAAACACAATTTCTTCTTCACAGAATTCAAAGGAGTGCCAGTTCATCAGGGAGCCACAGGTGAGTGAGAACTCTTTAGATAAACCACCACAAACATCACATGCGGGGTTTAGGAACAGTCTTTCAATAATCACTATCTGTTTAATAGCTTTTTACTAGTGTGAATGAATAGAGTAGGGCTGTCGATTCAACATATTCAGTGCATGTGAGCGCAGCGTAGTTATAGCGGGAAGACTAGCAGCTGTACATCATCACACCATTAGCTGGGTAATTCCTAGCCAATCGCAGGTAAGCCATTGCTTTATAAGTCTGCTCACAATCCATCTCATTGCTGTTTCAGTGTGCTAACATGACAAAACCCAACATCGCACCACCACCACCAGTTGAGCCCCGTCCCGCACGGGGGTAGGCTCCTCGCCCCTGCCTCCTATCTCCGGCAGGATATGACGGTTCCGAGTACAACTCTCTCAGACCACCAGACGGGGCCTACGCCAAAGAGAGACATTATTTTTCTATTCTACATTCATCAAATACAAGTCATCTTAAACCTCACTCAAGCCTGCATGTCTTCCCGATAGAAAATAAATTATAAAAACTTAATGTGTTAAAAACACAATCATGTCGTAATAAGGGATATTCCTTCAATCGGAGCAATTTAACCTTTAGTAGCACTTGTATTCAGCAGGGGGCAGTAAGTGCAACTCCAGCTGTAAAGAGAACAAACCATACTCAGACTTGCTTGACACCAGCAACAGCACAAGATGAGGATGCGTTCTAGCGTTTAAACACAGCTGGACAGAGAGCACCTCAAATGCAGGGAACTCGAGATGTGATTTTCTAAGTTCCAAACTACGTTGAACTTGACACGGCGGCCTAAAAGCGTGCCGTAAATGATGCGACGCAAACAAAGTGAGACGCTCGTCTGACTGATGCATGTGTACATTGATTCAGCTGGGGACGCGATAATTGAAAATCCTGGATAGGTTGATGAAGTTGATTGAAAAATGGATTTTGTGGACTGTGAGCCAATGACAGATTTATGTTCAATATTATAGAAATAAACAATACTGTATATTGTCTTCTAATGCCACTTTTTATCAATGCTTTACTCGTCTGCCACAATAATGCATTTGAATGATTTGATATACATACTATTCATTACATTTATAATTATTTAATCATTATATATTGAATTATTGTTATTTGGAGGACTTTCTAAATAATAGAAAAATATTTATATATGCGATTAATTGCAAGTAATTTGATAAATTCAGCATGTCATGTAATTAATTTGATTCAACTGAGAGCTCTAGAAATGAGTATGAATACTGTCAAAATTATAAAGTCAAAATGGCAAACCAAAAATGTACATGAGTAAATGAAAAAAGTATCCACATAAGCAGAAAGATCAACATCACGACGGCCAGTGAAATATGTACTTTATACTTAGAAGCAGTAAATGAAATTTTAAGGAGTAACAAGTATATGTTTCCCTTTAGAAATGTAATCCAATAAAAGTACAATTATTTAATTTTCTCATGCAAAGTACAAAATCTGCCGGAGATTCTGTGTTTAGTGATTTTGTTTTCTGATTGCAGGACGGTCACTGTGGACACTTTAAATGTCTCTTTCATCTCCAGAATATTTCTACTGTTCACTTCAATATGACGGCACACGCAACCCTACAGAATATAAAGCAATATGAGACCGTGAGTTACTGAACACACACACACACACACACACACACACACACACACACACACACACGCGTATGGATTCTGTGAATCTGTGAAACTACTCATACCAAAAAATTAAAACTTGCTCCTCAGTGAGTATTGACACTAGCACCGCTGGAGTCGCGAGTTTGAATCCAGGGTGTGCTGAGTGACTCCAGTCAGGTCTCCTTAGCAACAAAACTGGCCCGGTTGCTAGGGAGGGTAGAGTCACATGGGGTAACCTCCTCGTGGTCACTATAATGTGGTTCTCGCTCTCGGTGGTGCGTGTGGTGAGTTGTGTGTGGATGCCGTGGAGAATAGCGTGAAGCCTCCACACGTGCTACGTCTCCACGGTAACACTCTCAACAAGTCACGTGATAAGATGCGCGGATTGACGGTCTCAGACGTGGAGCCAACTGAGATTCGTCCTCCGCCACCCGGATTGAGGCGAGTCATTACGCCACCACGAGGACCTACAGATCATTGAGACCCCCCCCCAAATAATTTTTTTTTTTATTCTGCTGTAGAAATATTCCTTCTATGAGTTCAGGATGAACAGTGTGTTTAAAATCAGCGCAGAGCTGGAATACAACAGATCTGACTACAAACAGACATCAACTGACCCAAAGGTGACATCTGAAATATGAACCGTTACATCAAACTGAATCTGTACTTGTAAGAGTGTTTGCATTCTTTAAAATAGCAGTTTTGTTTTTTATTTCTGAGTAAAATAAAGTCTGAGGTTAATATCACTTGAAGATACTTTCATGTTTTGTTCAACAACGTAACTTAATAAATACATTTTAACCACAACTTAATTGAATCATAAACAGAGAAATGCTATTCAACAGACTTTGATGTATAGATCTGAATTATTTTAATGCAGACAAATCTGTCCGATTTTAACAATATTTAATCTTCCCTCCACAGCACAACCCACACAAATCTCAGGTATGACTTTATTTTTCAGTCTTTCATAAAGATTCTTTTTTTTTTATCTTCCTCCGCAACAAAGTATCAATCTTCAATGTAAATGTAGCAATTCTTAAAGGTGCTGAAAGTGACTTTAGCCGTTTCTGTCATTGTAAACCTCTGAATTAGACACGCCCATTCTTTCTAAACCCAGCCCTCCAAACATACGGTTGTACTGCTAGGGCTTGGTGGTATGGTTACAAAAATAATGTCTTGAAATATCTCTAAAACATCTGTTTTTCTGCTTATTGGCAATATACAATATCTCATAATTATGTATTTGCTCTGATCTAGCATAAAAGTCTTTTTTTTTTTAATCAGAAGAAATAAAAAAATCTACTGAACAATAACGAAGGCGTGTCTTCCACAGTTTTTCACTATTGACCCAGTCAAGTTATCATTTTAATATGGAATTATTATTATTATACAATAGTAATACATTTCCATCATATTTCTGTCACCTTCACCTGGAGCTAGTATTTTGGTGAAAAAACTGAAAGAGTGGTCATCGTCATCATCATCATCATCATCATCATCATCAGTCCCTTAGTCTTTAGACAGTTGGGGTGCCACATGAACTTGCAGCTGTTATCTCTCTTCACGCCTCTCTGTCCTCGGCCTTTCTCATTGCGTCACATACCCGTCCATTCACGGATGTTGACCTCCCATCTCTTCCTTTGGCCACCTCTTGTTCTTCCACCTGGCACAGTCCCCTGCAGGATTGTCTTCGCAAGACCACTGGCACGTATGATGTGTCCAAACCACCTCAAATTTGGCCATTTCACGTGTAAAGTAGTTCAATGGAAAGGAGGAGGCAAGAACCGCCTTGACAATATAAATAATATTGTAATAAAGAACTAAAACCAAAAGACACAAACACACACTTAGGACAGACAGCTGCCCGTAAACGCTCTCTCTCTGTCGCACCACCGTCCGCAGTCGGCCATTATCCCTCTCGGAGACTTGATTAGCCTGATTCAGGACCTGATCTGAGACCGAGTCAATAGTGAGTATCAAAGAAGATCTCAGTTGTAATGGTGAATAATTTATCTTCATTTCTCACAGATTACAGTGAATGTGGAGTTTTTCATTGCACCCAGTCGAGGGCTGATTGTTGGCACGAGTGCAGTGGCCGGAGTTATCGTATGCTTTATTCTAGTAGTGATGCTGTTAAAGGTAACAACCAATCAGCAACCACCTCAAGACATATCTCATCATTCAGGGACAAATATTCTGAAATTCTCAAACCAATCTGTCTCTCTTTGTGTCTGTGTGTGTGTGTGTGTGTGTAGTGTGGATTCTTTAAACGAAAGCATCCTCGGGAGATTTGGAATTTACAGTATATCAATGTTTGGTTAGTGGAATTCACCCCATCTGAAGAGGACAGCACCGGTCCTGATCACTTATCAGTGGTCCAGACACTCCAAACAGAAGGAATACATGAAATCTCGCACTTTAAAAAGGGGGCACTATATTAAGACCACTAAACGCAGCACTGTGCCATAAATCATAAAACGTCAGTGAGCATGGCCATGAAGTTTCAGAATTTTAGTGCAAGCATGCACCAGGTGTTGGCGCAAGTGGGTTGGTGAAATTGCACATGCAAAGCGCTAATGGGCTGGTCAAGTGCAATTTAATTCGGAGGTTCTTCATGCACCAGCGATATAAACAAAGACAACACATTTATAAGAAGTTGAAAGTAAAAATGGACTGTATGTAATGAATTAGAAGAATAGAAATATGGACGTAAGTTCTTTAGGACACATGGAGATTGTGATTTGGATGTATGCTCCGTTAAAGTATAGAGAATGTAAGTATTATGAATCATCTGCTGACTCACGAATCATGGCTAGTGTTAACAGTGACTGTAACTGGTTTGTTTTTTGCACGCTGCTTCTACTTCTACTAGTCCATTTTACTTTTAAATTAAATTATTTTATTGAAACACAAAAACTTAAACCAAATATATTTCTTAATTCAAACAAAATGAAAATATAATCAAAATAATGAAGTTATTTATATATATATATATTATCTTCCCCAACTTTTCCTCCAGCTACCAAATCAATACAAATCAGTCAATGTAATACAATTGTAAATATAAACGGAATAATAATAATAATTGAAAGTCTAAAGGTTTCACACAAATCTCATGCATTTTTGTTTCATAAAATGGCTCATCTTCAGTGACATAATTTGATGTTCCAGCATATTTTCAGAGTTTGGACGTGATCTTTATCACCACCTGCTGGTGGAATCTCCAAACTGCAAACGTAGGATCTGAGTTTAGACTTTGCGCTGAAAATAGACGCGCTTGTCAAACAACTTGGCATAATGACCTATTTCACAGGAAAACTTCCTTAACATATAACACACCCACAGTTTGTGCACATACACCCACAGATAGTGCCAACAGTCCCACCCATGCCCACTTGCGCTTTGCACTGGCACGGAATAGCCATTAGTATTAGTGCACGGTTGATGCACGTTGCACTGTGCTTTGCACACTTATGAAAATAGAGACCTATCTAATAACAAAAAACACTGAAAGATGAAATGATGGTAATTTCTTTGTTTTGATGCACACCATCTCCGAACTGAAGTCTTTCCTTTTGTTGGCATACTGTTAATCTACACACTTGGTTTAGGGGTTTTGCAGAATCTTTAAACAGAGACCAAAATGTCCAATTCTGATTACTTTACATATCCAGTTTTATGTCAGATTTAATACCTCAGTGCACTCTTCTGCTTAACATCAGCTGGATGTAATCTGGTTTTATCCATCATAAATGTCCTTTATGTGAAAGTAATCTGGCTCAGTTCAGGCTACAATCGTTGGTGTATATTTGACTCAGTTGTAGATGTCTCTGTAGATTATGTCAACATGATGTCAGATCTGTTCCACTCATGCTCATTTGAACTGGTTCAGTTAGTATGTTCTCATGATGTGCTACAATCCTTCTGTGTCAGAATACTCTCTTCTTATTGGCTGCTGCAGTTAAGGAACACACTTTGGTTTGAAATACTGTTTTTCTCTCAACTCCATCCTTTTCCTCTGTTATTTATACCGTTCCATGTCATTTAAGCAGAACATTTGGTAATGAGTTTTGAAGCTATATAAAACATATTTTCATTGTAATGTTTCCACGTGTGTAATCCCAAAGTTCAAATGTTACAATTCTCCAGCTTGCCGCTCATCAAAAACACGTGTCTCTGTGTGAAATAAAACCTGTCTGAAGTCTGTTTCCATGGTAATCTGGTGATCTCATGAATGATTGTATAGGATGTTACGGGTTTGGTTTTCAAGGATTGCAGCGCTTGTTCTACAGTCGTTTACTTGTCATCATTCCCGGAATCCTCCGAACTCTTGGGCTCCGAGCTGATGGGCAGGATCACTGCATTGGTGATGTCATCAAAACGCTCCATGACACAATGCGCTGTGAGACGGGCCTCTGGATCATGATCCCAACACTCTTCTATCGCTGAACTCACAAACTGAACCCCCTGAGAGAGAGAGCGCGAGCAAGACAGAGAGAGAGAGAGAGAGAGAGAGCGCGAGCAAGACAGAGAGAGAGAGAGAGAATTACACCATTGCCATCGGCTTGCCCAAGGGATCAACAGTCAGTCCAACTTGAGAGAGAGAGTTGAAAGAGCTGGCTAACATTGTAAAATACAGCAAATATAAAATGGTCAAATATGACACACTAATGTAGTAAATATAGTACAGTATAAATATAGTATATATATAATATAGTAAAATATGGCTCGCTAAGAGAAAATATAGTATAATTATAGTATGTAAAATATAATTATGCTATATTATATATATATATATATATATATATATATATAAATATAATATAGTAAAAAAAAAAATCACCAATAGAGTATGTATAGTATAATCACTGTATATGTACAGTATAATATAGTAAAAGATGACTCACCAATAGAGTAAATCTAGCATATTTTTAGTATATATATAATATTGTAAAATATGACATGTTTTGCTTGAAATCGTCTGATATTAACTGGTCTGTGTCAAGGTTTAGGGGCATAGAAAATATCTGTAATGCTCCAGCAAAATGAGTCAGCAGTCCCAATAGGCCGTTTTAGGAAAAACTTGAAATTGTACTGTTTTGGCTTTTCTGTTGTTTTTGATAAAACAAAGTCTTCAATGTTATCATGAAATTCAAAGTCTAAATGTTTTCTTGCATGTCAAACCTGATTGGTGCTCCTCTACACTACAAATTACAGCAAGAAAACAACACATGAATGAACATCACAAGGGATGTTAAAAGATACAGTGCCATTGGCTGAAATGTGGATCAGTTTTAACCGAGAGAAGATGACAATTTCACCTAACGGTACATTTACCTCAGGAAAGTTTTCCAATGTTCAGAATTATTTAGCTTGATAAAATGAACTACAGTTAAGAGCAAATTGCTAAAATGTAAAATCCCATTACTGTCAGAGACACTCCAAACAGAAGGAATACATGAAATCTCGCACTTTAAAAAAAGGGGCACTACATTAAGACCATTAAACGCAGCACTGTGCCATAAATCATAAAACGTCAGTGAGCATGGCCATGAAGTTTCAGAATTTTAGTGCAAGCATGCACCAGGTGTTGGCATGAACGCAGGTGCTGAGTGGATAAAACTCTTGTCAGACAATTTAACCCCTTCATTGCCATACGATACGCAATCTATGCATGAATGCGCATCAGTTCCATTAATAGCTCCGAGGTTTGCGCGTGTTTTACCGTGTGTTGACTCCAGCTGGCTGGTATCTCTGGTCTCAGTCGGTCTCTGATGACATCATCTTTCATACTCTCCACACACGGATGTTCTCTGAGCTTCCCAAATGGAGGTTCATATTCACGAACATCTACAGAGAGAGAGAGAATAAAAATATCTGTTGCTCACACACACACAACTTCCAAAGCAAACATTTAATAAAGAACAGAACTATTAGAAGCAGATAGTAAATTTTGTCAAGATGAACTATGTTATTGGCTTGAAAAAGCCTGTCTTAGAGTTTAAACCAGTTCCAGAAGTTTGAAGTTTAATGGTTATAAAGACAGTAAGAAAATCACCAGTTAGCTAGATACTGTAGATAGACATATACTGTCAGACAGAAAGAGAAAAGAGAGCACAATGTAAAACGAGGCCTTTAGTGGGATTGTTTACATTTAATTTTTTTCTGTTGGCCTGTTTGAACATTCTGCAAATGTAAGTCTATCGACCTGTTTCAGTGATGTCACTTTTTACTCGCATAAAAATATAGGTCTTTGTTAACTGGAAGAACTACCAGCCCAAATAATCAGGTTCAGGAGTTTGTTACGGTAAACATACATTTTTCTAATGCTCATACACATTTTTTGGGCAGTATTACTTCAAACTATTCAATAACTTGCAGTAAATGCACTAGAAGCAAAGATCAATGACCGCAAAACAACAACAAACACTTTCCGGAATTACACGTGCAGGAAGACAGGAAGTGGGCCCTGTTTCACAGCTGAGTTCAGAACAGTGGTACTTCCTGTTTAACACACACATTTCCTCAAAGTGTTACAGCAAAGCTCAACGAATCTTTTTCTGTAATTAGTTTTGTAGTTTAAATGGGATTTAGAACAAACTGCAGCTCTAAACTAAACCGAAACAAAAGCAAAACAGTTCCTTATTTCTAGTGCTAAATGGAAAGTTTAGCCAATCTGACAAGCCAGATGTAGTGTTGCAAAATAGAGATAAAGAAAGTGAAAGAGAGTTTGAGTCCATGAGAGAAGAAGCGTTTATGTGTGTGTTAGCACGAGGAACTGAAAGTACTAGAGTAATTAATTAATCGGATTAAACAGAACATTAGAATCTCACTTAGCTGGTGTGGTTTTTAACAGATTAACGATGGGGTGGGATGGTTTTCCTCAAGCACACATCTGGATCACTGCTCACCTAGTATTCAGCACTGAACATTGCAACTCTGCCGTACTTTTTCAGCATACTTGGGAATTGCACACTTAAAATGTTGCTACAACCTGACGCCTATGTTTTTTTAGCCAATCAAAAACTCTCTGTCTGTCAATCATTGTGCATGTTCAGGTTTTGCGGACATGGCTCTGTCTAGTATGTGTTCTTTACAACCATTGGTCAGATGACTGAATGGACATTTATTACCTCCAATTGCGCTGCACCTGGACGTGATCTCCCACAGAACCAGAGCCATGGAATAAACATCAGCCTGTTTGAAGGACTCTATGTTTTCCAGGTCAATTCTGGACTCCAGAACTTCAGGAGCCATGTATCTGGCAGTGCCAACCTGAGAAGACATATGAGTTTAAATGCAACACTTTTCAATGCTTGTTTGTATTCTTTGGCAAACTGTAATGGCTTGGGAAACACAGGTGGGGAACTCCATTAGAGATAGACCGATTTTTTTAACTGATATTTACACTTTACTGTTTAAAGGAATATTCCAGGTTCAATACAAGTTAACACAGATTTGAGCATTTATAAAAAATGTCTGCTTTTAATCAACATTATGCCACAAATGCTGTCGATTGAGCTTAACTTGTATTGCACCCAGAATATTCCTTTAATCTGACACTGGTTCTTTAATTTCAGGTTTACCAATTAACTTAGGGGCTTTATCATGTGTATATTGACTTAAACTAGTTAAATTAATTCTTTGTAGATTTAGTAAGTTTATTAGTTTTGCAAAGCAGGCCACTCAGCAGTTGTTTGTTTTTGCCTAAAAGCAGAAATAAAAAAGAATTAAAAATCAGTTATGTATACTAAAATAATTGGTATTTTATCGGCCATTGAAAACCAATATCGGTCGATCTATAATCTGCATCAGGGGCCCATTGATCCATTACAGCAAATTCAAGTGCTTTTATGACAATATATTTGAACTATATACAGTTACTCTTGCAGTTATCTACAGAAACTGTATATGCACACAGTATTTATTTATTTTTATTTTATCTCTTTTTCTCCCAGTTTGGAATGCCCAATTCCCACTATTCCTCTACTAGGTCCTTGTGGTGGTGCGGTTACTCACCTCAATCGGGGTGGCGGAGACCGTCAATCTGCGCATCTTATCAGCTCATGCTACTCTCCACGATCCACACACAACTCACCACACGCCCCATTGAGAGCGAGAACCACTAATCACCACCACAAGAAGGTTACCCCATGTGACTCTACCCAACCGGGACAGTTTGGTTGCTTAGGAGACCTGACTGGAGTCACTCAGCACACCCTGTATTCAAACTCATGACTTCAGGTGTGATAGTCAGACTCGATACTTGCTGAGATACCCAGACCCCATATGGACACATTCTTGATGGAAATGAGTGCACAAGCTTAATTGTTGTTGTCACCTACAGTAGGCTACCACTGCACATTTATGTGCCTTTGCTCACTGTCAAAATTTTTACTTCAATGAGTGTTTGTCAGAGAATAGGTTGATTTTTGCAAGTCAGTTTCTGCATAGCCACATACACATTAAAGTAATCATTTTCACTGTTATTGCCCAGTAATAAAGACCAGTTGTGACAATATCCCTCAATAAAATGCCCCAAAAATTGTGGGGGACTCTTTGGCCCATCACCTCGCAGTCACAAACACCACATCAAAAAATAAGGCTCTCTTAAAATTTATAACTGAATTACACAAACAATTTAAGGATTTTCAGCAAATGTTTTAAAAAGTAAACAATTATGATTTATAAAATGATTCACTAAACCACTCAAATTGTATACAGGTATGTGTAAACGTATGACAATAAAAACATACATGACAAACTGACTAAAAAATTAAATTGAAAACAAACCGTGACCTGTCTTGAAAAACACCTTTGTCTTAAAGAGCACCTATCGTGGTTTTTCCAAATATGACCTTTCATGTAGTGTTATAGAGCTGTTTGTGAATGTAAAAAATTCAGCAAAGTTTCACAAATCAAAGTGCAAGACAAATGGAGTTATTGACTCCTAAAAGAAAGAACCGATTCTGAACACCTGAAACGAGTCGTTAGTAATTCCAGACTTACTTCCTGTAATAACCTACGTAATTCGGTAACAATAAACTGCCTCTGGTCTTCATTGGCTGCTCACGAACAGCTTTGACCCGCCCTCAAACACTACACTAAGCTGTAGACCAATCACAACAGACTGGGACATCTGACCAATCAGAGCAGAGTATGCTCCCTGAAAGGTGGAGTTAAGAATGAATCCTTTATAATGGACCAATCAGAGCAGAGTATGCTCCCTGAAAAGAGGAGTTTAGAATGAATCCTTTAGAATTGACCAATCAGAGCAGAGCATGCTCTCTGAAAGGTGGAGTTAAGAATGAATCCTTTATAATGGACCAATCAGAGCATGCTCCCTGAAAAGAGGAGTTTAGAATGAATCCTTTAGAACGGACCAATCAGAGCAGAGTAGGCTCTCTGAAAGGCGGAGTTTAGAATGAATCCTTTAGAACAGACCAATCAGAGCAGAGTATGCTCTCTGAAAGGCGGAGTTTAGAATGAATCCTTTAGAACAGACCAATCAGAGCAGAGTATGCTCTCTGAAAGGCGGAGTTTAGAATGAATCCTTTAGAATTGACCAATCAGAGCAGAGTATGCTCTCTGAAAGGCGGAGTTTAGAATGAATCCTTTAGAATTGACCAATCAGAGCAGTCAGAGACTCTGGGAGAAATGAAATTATGAGCAAATTAAAGTGTTTTTTGAGCTTGGATGCATGTAAATCTATTGTATGAGACCTTTAAAACTAAATTAGACATGTTTAAAAACCATAATAGGTGCTCGTTAAGGCCAAAGTATACTTTGGTTGTTGATCGCTCTGCATACAGCATGCATGATGCAAATTTCGTCATCAGCACAGACCGTGTGCAGGCCAGATTTAATCGACACACGAACAGTCCGGACAGTCTGCATATACGCCTGCCATTGACTGAACTAAAAGAGAATCACAGAGTGGCATGCATCAAACACGTTTGTATTCGCTCATGTTCAAAAGAGTATACTTTGAAAGGCAACAAGGTCAACCGAGGGCAATCTGAAGAAATCCGCAGAAAAACGATGGATACCCGGGCCTTTAACAACACATTTCAACCTTTGAGTTTTCTCTTTCCTGAATGCATGTCCATTTCATTATGTTCACTTATTACCCAAGGGCTATAACAGAAATATGATGAATGTGAAAATTTACTATGGATGACAGAAATCACAAAACAATTATTCTCATTTAAAATCAAGGGGGGGCTAGATGGGCATTGGCCCCTCAGCTCAGTTGGACAGTAAAATGATCAAAGGGGCCAGGACAAAGAGACAACAACTCTCCCAACCTAAAGATCAAAATGCCCTGTCAAAAACTGCATCCAAAAATGGCCTTCTTTCAGAGAGTTTTGAACTAGGAGTTTGAAACCAACATGCGAAACCTCTGCTAGAGAAACTGCACATTTTAAATGAAATATTAGGCTAATGATAAACAATCCTTTTAGCAAACTACGACATTATATTAAAGGCCAAACCAAAAATATCAAAAGTGTAAATTGATTTGCTGGTCAGATTTTAGGATTAACTATTAAAACTATATGAGACCTCTTATTTAATCTATACAAATCAACAATATTTTGCATGAATTTGCACCTTTTAGTCAGTTCTGAAGCTCTCAGACGGTACATGCAACACTCATGTTCTCACCTGTCCACTGTTGGCAAGTTCATCCGGAGACAAGGAGTTATCTAGTCTCAGACTGAGCCCGAAGTCACACAGGCAGCAGGTGAGATCCGTCTTCACCAGGATGTTGGAGCTCTTCAGATCTCTGTGAACGATGGGCACTTTGGGTTTGCCGCACACCATCTGGTCGCTGTGCAAGTGTGCCACTCCCCTCACCAGTGACACGCCCAATTGACAAAGCTCCTCCCAGCTCACAACGTGCTTGGACAGAAAGTCTTGCAGGTTTCCTCGCTCGTGATACGCCGTTATCAGCCAATATTGCCTCTCGGCCTTCCGGTCCTCAGCAGTCAAGAAGTGCAGGATATTGCCATGCCGAAGTTCTGAGTCAGAGAAGATCTCCCATTCATTTTTCCATGAAGCGTATTCTTCGTATGGAAAGATCTTCACGGCGACCGTTTGGAAGGCTTCTCCAGCAGACATGAGTCCTTGCTTGAGTTTGGCTCTGTAGACTTCGGCGAAGCGACCTTTTCCCACAAGAGAGTCCAGTTGGATGGGCAACAGCTCGTTGTTGTGGTTCAGATTGTTGGCTTTGGCGGAGCTGCTATCAGAATGGTCGTCATCGTTGATGAAGATCTCGCTTTCCATGCCTTTTAAATTCAGCTTCTGCAGGCGTAACACTCGGAAGATGTAGAAGGACGAGATGAGCAGGACAATGATGACCAGGAGAGAAACCAGACTGACCAAGAGAACCAGCAGAGAGGTACTCACTTTTTCTAATTGAGGAACTAATATGAACAAGTAGAGAAAAATATGAGTGAGAATCTTACACTGATTAGTGAGATAAGAGACAAAACATGTTTTGTAATACTAAATTAATTTGAAACGGATGTATTTGTAATCAAAGGTCACAGCTAACAAACCATGTAAGGGGTCAGGCTTTTATAAAATCACTTTTTTTCTGAAAATGGACATTTATTGACTTTATAACTTACATCTTACTGTTATTTGTGTCAACTACATCAGACACACTAAAAGCATGCTATTTTAATATGATCCATCCAACAAGAGTGTAAAGTCTTTAATCATTATGTTGCATTTGTAAACCCTTTGTTTGGCAGTTTCACATTGTGACCTCATGCTGAGCACAGGTTAAGTTACATGTGCTTCCAAGTATAGAGAGAATTATTATGAAATTATTAAAAAATACAAGTAATAAATGTAAGCGCAGCGTAGTTCTAGTGGGAAGACTAGCATCTGTACATCATTACACCATTAGCTAGATAACTCCTAGCCAATCACATGTAAGCCAATGCTTTATAAGTCTGCTCACAATCTATCACATTGCTGTTTCAGTGTGCTAACACGGCAACCTCCACCACCCCACCACCACCTGTTGAATCTCATCCTGCACGGGGGTCGGCTCCTTACCCCTGCCTCCTATCTCCGGCAGGATATGACGGTTCCGAGTACAACTACTTCGGACCGCCAGATGGGGCCTACGCCAAAGAGAGACATTACTTTTCGGTTTTATATTCATCAAATAAATGTCATCTTAAATCTCACTCAAGTCTGCGTGTCTTCCTGATAGAAATGCCCCCTGACTGTACACATTTCCTTTAGATTGAACTTTCCAAGTGTTTTAATTATTATTAATTTCTTGATTTTTAACATTAAGATGACTTTTGTATGTAAGACACGATTTGTCCCTGTTTATCTTTTTTTTTCACAGTCCCCCAAGCAATGCCCCGAGGCCCTCTGGGAGTCCCTTCTTATAAAATCCCTGTGCTTACTGAAAAAATGTAAAGGAATTTGTACATAAAACAAAACAAGGGCAACAGCAATCTTAACATCAGATCCCCACCGAATCACATGATGCAACTTCCTGTTTTTAACAAGATACCAAACTAGCATTTGTGCACAGAGGTTTTGCGTAAAACAACACACAGTTTCACAAGACGCATGTGCAGATACGATCACGCCACATCAAACACAGATCTCAGCGTGTGCTTACTTCTGCCCTAGAATAATCGATTTTACTCTCAGTCAAAAAACCAGGCTGGACAACATGATCATCTGGTTTTGTTCACGCCAGTAAAAGAGGGTCAAACCAAATACTAAAATATTCTAAATGTCATGCTAATGTTTCAGCTCAACCTCTCACTCAGATTGCCTGGCTGATGATAATGTAATGAGAAATACAAGAATTGCAATATAGAAGCACTTCCCACACGACATGTTACTGTAAATGTTCTCACATGCTCACAGACATACTGCACGAGCACCAGCACGCTCAGACACAAAAACAACATGTTCTTGTTAAAACGAGACATTTCTGCATGAAATATGTCCAGAATGCTCTTTAAACAGACAGGAAACCACATGTCTGAGAGAGTGAAGCAGCCGTGATGAGTTAAGCAACGTTTAGCACATGAAGAATGCTTCTAAATTCAATTTCATAATGTCAACAAGGTGTTGTTCAAATAATACACACAATATAATTCACAGTATTCTTTGCTGAAAGTTGTTTTTGTACTTTCTAGATGTCTGACAGTTTGTGTTTGTGTTCATATGAGCTGAGAACAGTTTGTTATTTTTAGCATTATGCCTGTTGCGATTCTTAAATAATCGTCTGATCACCGTTATTTGAGAAAACTGCTATTATTGTTCACTTCAAATTCCATCTTAATGCCCAAATAAGGGAATTTGAAGGGAATATATAATGCCATTTGTGTGTCATTCAGTTGAACTGACTGAGCATCACAGCGGATGTCAACAGATACGCTCCAGTATAGAGCGCGTGAAGCATTTCTCTAGCGCTCTGATGCGCACGCCGTCAGCAGAGACTTGTGGCAATCTCCCACCAAAATACAAACAAACTAATATAAAGTTTGAGAGTGAAAGCAAAGCACTCCGGCTTCACTGTAAATGATCATGTGATGGCAAATATTTCTAACCCGATCTCATGAAAATTGGTATTGAATATACGAGTTGGCTATTTCGTATGATCTTGCACAATTTTATTCGCATAAACTCGTACTACTTCATCACGTGCAAATTCCCGGATGTCTAATGCGGATGTGCGAGCATGAGGCGTTAAGGACATGTTTATTAATATTATACCCTTAACCAAACCCCTTATCTAAACGTAACCAATCAGTAAAGTGTGTGTGAATATGATCGGAAGCTGTTGTGTGTGACAGAAGCAAGTCATTGTATGGAAACGATGTCCAGTGACGTCATTGGCTGTAGTGAAAGTCGTAGCAATTCAAACGAGTGCAGTCGCATGATAACATACTAATTAGCCAAATTTGGAAAATTTGTACGAATCCTGACAATTTCACCGTGAGATTGTGTTGAATATTAATGGTTTATACACGCCGTGACACAGAAGAGGAGACGCACACATACTCTATTTCTGTGGAGTGATAAAATGATGAAGCTAAATCTCAAAGGTTTTGCTTCATGAGAATAAAGTGTGTTTAATCAAAGAGCATGTGAAAGTAAAGGAATAAAGACAGAAATATCTTACTATTGCACAATATAATATAATATAAATATCATAAAAACAAATATTTTATATCATAATTTTTATTAAAAAATATATAATTTTTAATGAGTTTCAAAATCAACAACGTAAATGTAAAATTGATGCAAATTAATGTTGCCCAAAAAGAGAGAGATATTTTAAGTTTTTAGAAATATTTTGATATGGAAAACATATTTCAGGTCCATCAAAAAAATTTTAACGCCTTAAAAGGAAATCATATATCCCTATTTTATTTGATTTATATATTTGAAGTAAAATATGCAAAACAGATATTTTTTTAAGGTGTATGAAGCACACGATTCACCTTATGAAATATGACAATTTATATGACAAGTAATTGTGTAAGCTCTGAAAAAGACAATTAAACATCATAGCCTTAAAACAGGCAACGAATCGCCATAACCGCAATGATTTTGGCGACAACGGACCGCCATAATCGCAATTATTCGGTTGACAGCGAATCGCCATAATCGCAATTATTTGTTTGACAACGAATCGCCATAACCGCAATGATTTTGGCGACAACGGACCGCCATAATCGCAATTATTCGTTTGACAGCGAATCGCCATAATCGCAATTATTTGTTTGACAACGAATCGTCATAGCCGCAATTATTAGCATGACAACGAATCGTCATAAGTGCAATTATTTGTTTGACAACGAATCGTCATAAGTGCAATTATTTGTATGACAACGAATCGTCATAGCCGCAATTATTTGCGTGACAACGAATCGTCATAAGTGCAATTATTTGATTGACAACGAATCGTCATAGCCGCAATTATTAGTGTGACAACGAATCGTCATAAGTGCAATTATTTGTTTGACAACGAATCGTCATAGCCGCAATTATTAGTGTGACAACGAATCGTCATAAGTGCAATTATTTGTTTGACAACGAATCGTCATAGCCGCAATTATTAGTGTGACAACGAATCGTCATAAGTGCAATTATTTGTTTGACAACGAATCGTCATAAGTGCAATTATTTGTTTGACAACGAATCGTCATAAGTGCAATTATTTGATTGACAACGAATCGTCATAGCCGCAATTATTAGTGTGACAACGAATCGTCATAAGTGCAATTATTTGTTTGACAACGAATCGTCATAAGTGCAATTATTTGTTTGACAACGAATCGTCATAAGTGCAATTATTTGATTGACAACGAATCGTCATAAGTGCAATTATTAGTGTGACAACGAATCGTCATAAGTGCAATTATTTGTTTGACAACGAATCGTCATAAGTGCAATTATTTGTTTGACAACGAATCGTCATAAGTGCAATTATTTGATTGACAACGAATCGTCATAGCCGCAATTATTAGTGTGACAACGAATCGTCATAAGTGCAATTATTTGTTTGACAACGAATCGTCATAAGTGCAATTATTTGCGTGACAACGAATCGTTATAAGTGCAATTATTTGATTGACAACGAATCGTCATAGCCGCAATTATTAGTGTGACAACGAATCGTCATAAGTGCAATTATTTGATTGACAACGAATCGTCATAAGTGCAATTATTTGTTTGACAACGAATCGTCATAAGTGCAATTATTTGATTGACAACGAATCGTCATAGCCGCAATTATTAGTGTGACAACGAATCGTCATAAGTGCAATTATTTGTTTGACAACGAATCGTCATAAGTGCAATTATTTGTTTGACAACGAATCGTCATAAGTGCAATTATTTGATTGACAACGAATCGTCATAGCCGCAATTATTAGTGTGACAACGAATCGTCATAAGTGCAATTATTTGTTTGACAACGAATCGTCATAAGTGCAATTATTTGCGTGACAACGAATCGTCATAAGTGCAATTATTTGATTGACAACGAATCGTCATAGCCGCAATTATTAGTGTGACAACGAATCGTCATAAGTGCAATTATTTGTTTGACAACGAATCGTCATAAGTGCAATTATTTGTTTGACAACGAATCGTCATAAGCGCAATTATTAGCTTGACAACGAATCGTCATAAGCGCAATTATTAGCTTGACAACGAATCGTCATAAGCGCAATTATTAGCTTGACAACGAATCGTCATAAGTGCAATTATTTGTTTGACAACGAATCGTCATAAGTGCAATTATTTGTTTGACAACGAATCGCCATAACCGCAATTATTAGCTTGACAACGAATCGCCATAACCGCAATTATTTGTTTGACAACGAATCGTCATAAGTGCAATTATTTGTTTGACAACGAATCGTCATAGCCGCAATTATTAGCGTGACAACGAATCGCCATAACCGCAATTATTTGTTTGACAACGAATCGTCATAAGTGCAATTATTTGTTTGACAACGAATCGTCATAAGCGCAATTATTAGCGTGACAATGAATCGTCATAAGCGCAATTATTAGCTTGACAACGAATCGTCATAAGCGCAATTATTAGCTTGACAACTAATCGTCATAAGCGCAATTATTAGCTTGACAACGAATCGTCATAATCACAATTATTAGCTTGACAACGAATCGTCATAATCACAATTATTAGCTTGACAACGAATCGTCATAAGCGCAATTATTAGCTTGACAACGAATCGTCATAAGCGCAATTATTAGCTTGACAACGAATCATCATAAGCGCAATTATTTGCTTGACAACGAATCGTCATAAGCGCAATTATTAGCTTGACAACGAATCGCCATAATCGAAATCATTAGCGTGACAACGAATTGTCATACTCGCAATTATTAGTTTGACAACGAATCGTCATACTCGCAATTATTAGTTTGACAACGAATCGTCATAAGCGCAATTATTAGTTTGACAACGAATCGTCATAAGCGCAATTATTAGGTTTGACAACGAATTGTCATAGCCGCAATTTTGTTTAACAATGAATCGTCAGTCAAATTTCATAATAGTGACAGCCCTATTTATCAGATATTACATTTTATTGTGTGTGCTTGATCCTGCTGTAGTCTAATAAAGACAAAAAACTAATAAAAAATAGTATTGCAATATTGCAAAATGAACAAATCAATAAAAATAAATGAATACATTTTATGCATCAGACATGAAGCTGCTCTTCGTCAGCTCCCCAAAATGTCTCTGTCATTACCGTCAAACCGAGAGCGTAGAGGACGCACACACGTACCCTCATTAAAGATGAGTTTGGCATTACATTCATCTACATTACAGGAACACATGTAGAACTCTTCCTCCATCCCCTTCACCGGTTTCAACACACAGGTGCTGCTGTTATTGTCGGTCAGGTACTGACCATTAAAAGGAAATGCCACATCATGACACACCGTCTCCACAGAGGAGATTCCTTCCTTTCTCTTCCTGAAACAGATAATTACATTATGAGTCGCGACACGGAATCGGTCACATTCAGCTGCCACAATCACTAATGACTCGTTATCAGTGATAAGAACAGAACACAGAACAACCACGAATATTCCACAGAGGAACACAGATATAATATAAAGAGTAATAATTAAAAACTTTCAGCAACTATCGGCAGATTCATCTGTAAAACCGATATATCGGTCAAACTCTAATGTCAACAATTCATTCGTTTGTATCTTTTTTATTTATCCTATAGAGTGTGAAGTATCAACTTGAGTGTCAGAATTGCACTGGACGTACCATGCACCGACGCACACCTCGTTTGGACTCTCGCAGATGGATGTGATGTTGCATGTAGCTTCGCAGACACCCGTGGCATTGCAGGTTGTAGATTCAATGTCACAGAACCTACAGACTTTGCGGAGTTTGAAAGGCACTTTAATGTGCCAACAGAAGAAAAAGGGAGAATTTAATGTTTTCATACAGTTTCATTCGTTCTTTACATTACATAATTAATATTTAACAGCAAAGCTAATTTGAAGCTCATGAGAATGAAAAATGTAGTGAAGTGTGTCCAAACTGGTACTGTCCCTTTAAGAACTTACTTGTCAATTCTACCTCATCTGACAGTTTGGACAGAAGCACACGCTCATTACAGTTATCTCCAGTACAGGCACACACACGGAGGTTGCGACCTGCTACATGTTTCGATATCAGCAAACATTCTTTGCTGCTGTAGTCTTTTAACATCACGCTGCGCAGCGGCTGCGCAGGGTTATGACACATGGTCTCCATGGTAACAAATCCAGTTTCCCTCCACCTGGAAGACAATTTCAAAGGCTACATTCAAAATAGCTTACCACCATACTTTTTATACGGCGCTACTTCACAAGTATACAGTATGTTTACTTAGCGAAATACTCTCTATAGATGTGAAACACCTGAGTGACCGATGACAAATGTGCACTACTATTGCCATATTCTTTACATTTCTGGTCAGTGAAGATGACATTCATTTGATGAATATAAAACAGAAATGTAATGTCTCTCTTTGGCATAGGCCCCATCTGGCGGTCCGAAGAAGTTGTATTCAGAAGCGTCATATCCTTCTGGATATAGGATGCAGGATGGGATTCAACCAGTGGTGGTGGGGTGGAGGAGGTTGCCGTTTAAGCACACTGAAATCAGCAATGTGCATAAGTGCCAAAAATACAAGTAAATCACATAAATTACATATCAGAACAAATCTTATCGCCAGGGATGGATTACTGACTGGGCCAATGGGGCCAGTGCCCATGGGCCCTTGGCTACCAGGGGCCTTTGAGTGCCCGGGGGGGGGGGGGGGGGGGGGGGTCCTGGGCTTTAAGGTTGCACCATCCATTCAACAATGAAAACAACTTTTGGGTCAGTTCCTAGGTTAAAAAAAATGCTGGGAGGGGAGGGGGACCCTTGCATATAATTGGCCCCAGGGCCTTTGCAAGTCATAATTTGTCCCTGCTTATCACTCATCATCAGTGTTTACAACATACATTATGTTTAATTTAAAAATGTAGCAAATTAATTTAGAGCCAAAATGAAGACACATTGTCAAGGTTCCCATTGTCATTTTTGATTCTGAAAGGCTTCCTACATCTTCTCTCTGTGTCAGTCTGGTGAATGCTGGATCTTATAATGGTGAGGACATGTTAGAACAAAACCCTGCACAGCTCAATGATTCATGTTTACACGTGTAGTCATACCAGACGGCAGCGCAGACGTCCTCTGGATTCGGGCAGACTTTTGACACGTTACAGTCTGGGTAGCACATATGTCCTCTGCTGCTGGCCAGCCGAGGGCCACATGACTTACACACACTGTGACTGACTGTATGGACCATCAGTGATGCACCTGTGACACAAACAGAGAAGCACATCAGAATTCATGGACCATCACATGTCTTTAAATGCATGTATGAATGCAGGAGAATCAAATACAACCTCCTGTGTGAATGTCTTTCCAGCATATGCTGTATTGATAAGTGCAAATGCAGAATGTACATTTAGAGTCCCGCAGACTTTTAACAGAAATGTCAGAATTCTGTGCAAATTCACAAAAGAGCCAAATTCATTTTTGTTCCCTGAACATGAATTAATCTTTGCAAGAAGTTGCACTGAGAAATTACTTTTTGGATGCTCAAAACAGAACCGTGGCCAGGAAAGATAGATTGACAGAACCTCAATAAAAATGGATGGTCCAAGTTTTCGCCTCAATTTGATTTTTCTTTACCAGTGCATTCAACCAGTTTTTTTTTTTTTTTTTTACACTTTCAGATATCCCAATTTAGGCATTTTTTAAAACTATTTTCCATATTTGAAGTCAAAGAATAATCTGTATTATTCTGGGTGGGACTGGGTCTAATGTGGGCCCAACTTTAACTTCGCCACTGACTGAAAATATCATCTGGCATGCTGAGTTGTGGCACTAATGTAACGCCATACACCTGTGGTTACTCTGCTATGGTGGGACACCTTTGTGAACTTTAAGGGAACTAACTTCATTTATACAGTAAAAATCACCTGGACAAAAGCCCCATTCTGAGTAATCTCTAGAGACTGTTGTGTGTGCCCATCTGGCACCAACAATCAAACATGCCATTATCTAATGAGCCAATCGCGTGGCAGCAGTGCAGTACATAAAATCATGCTGATACAGGTCAGGAGCTTCAGTTAATGTTCACATCAGTGATTGGCTTACTGGTTAAATGTGATCTCTGTGATTTGGAGCATGGCATGACTGCTTCCGAAAAAGAAACAAACACTTCCATTATAAGGTGCCGTTCACACCGAACGCGTATTTACGCCAAAATTTTTAATAAATAATAAAAGCTAGACGCAACGCCACTGACGGTGTTTCGTGACGCGCTTTTAATGTTGAAGTTCTACCGATTGAAAACAGCGACGCGCGGCGCAACGCCAAACACGTCCGTCTATCGCAGGATTACATTGAAAACAAATGAGAAATGGAAACGAGTTTTGTCCGAACGTACCTAATGACACGCGCGCGTGTAACTTTATTAAATACTGTGCAATATCGGCGCGTCTCGAGCTTACTCTGTTGATTATAATAGCAGCAGGTATAACGGATCTGAAGCGAAACTCACCAGACATCAGACAGCACGCGACAAGAACCGATCCAAACACACAGAACCGATCCATCACACTTCCGTCAATCTGATCGCGTCTCAGACCTGATCGATGCTCTTATATCCGTCGGATTTACTTCGGATTCTCCTCCTTCATCTGTGAAGAAACGTGTTGAGATGAACGTGAGTCATTCAGAGTTAGACAGGAAATATACTTCAAGACAAAAACAACTGAGGGAGGAGGAAGCGTCTCTTTTCCTGCCGCTGCGCGTCTCAAAACCACTTAAAACACGAGATGCCTACACAGACAGCACTCCTGGGCATCTTTAAACCTGTCGAGTGGCACACATGGGCATCTTTACACTAGCTGAGTGGCACACATGGGCATCTTTACACTAGTCGAGTGGCACACATGTAATAGACAGCACTCCTGGGCATCTTTAAACTAGCCGAGTGGCACACATGGGCATCTTTAAACTAGTCGAGTGGCACACATGGGCATCTTTAAACTAGTCGAGTGGCACACGTGACAGAAAGCACTTTTTGACATCTTAAAATCAAGTGAACCCCCTACGTAGACAGCATTTTATGCATCTCAAGACCTAGTGATCTACCTAGATAGCATTATTGCCTGTTTAGTGAGCTGCCTACCAACTCACATTTAAAGCATCTCTTTCTAAACATGTGAAGTTGACTGTCTAGAGCTGATAACATTCTGGTCATGCGTCTCACAATCTGGCACGCTGCACACTTGCATTAGTTTGGCATCACATAGTGAGACACATACTGTAGTTTCAGTTTAACACACTTTACTGGCAGGACAAATAATTATATCGATATATTAAATACATATATTTATATTGCCAAAGCATTTGCAGATTAGCTGCAAAACAATATAGAAATAAAATAAATACTTTGTACAGTACATTCACCTGAGGAGCAGAACCACAAATGCTAGTAAAGCTGTTTTCAGATGAAGTATCATGAATATTGGCATTTGTTTTGTTGCACAGGCAATATGTTTCACTTATTCGAAGCATAAATCTCACCAAATATCAAATGCAATTCAATGTATTTTTACACATTTTTGCTAAAAAAATATAAAAAAATCATTTTTGTAGTGTAGACCTTAAGAAGTGTCATTAAATATAAACTGTCGCACAAGAGTACAGATTATGTAACAGTGATTTATATCAGGTTCATACACACTTTATTAGTCTGACACGTTCTGGGAAATAAGACTAGTGAAACATGTGCCAGTGTGTTATGAATTGTAAATGGTTCAATGGGGACATTAGTCTAGACATCTCTTTAACCACTTCTAACGGGACATTGTCAAGATTCAAGAAAAAGATCATTTTAGGCCGTGGTTCCACATCATCTGTTTATGTGTCTGTACAACTAATCCAGCTGTTCTAGTTTGAAGCAGATGTTACTTTATAACAGAAAAATTAATAGCAGAAATGATTTTAGACCATAAAGATGAAGGGAAGTAAAGTTCATAATGTCTCTGGCGGAGAGTGACTGTGATGAGGAGAAGAGCGGGGTTGGGTCGTGACTCCCCACAGCCCCCCCAATTGGGCTAACCAGCCGAGGAGAGGGATAAGGTTGAGCCGGATGGGGCAGTTCTAGAAAGAGAGAGAGACACACGCAGCTGCCGTGTGTTTCTTTTTGTTTAAGTTTTCATTCAAATATTATTTTGACTGTTCAGCCAGTTCCCGTCTCCTCCTCGCATATTTTAAACCTTGTTACATTGGAGTCCTCGCCACTGCCATCCGCCACAAGTAGCAGCCGCGGCCATATGCCGGGGATGGAGGAGTCGCTTCCGGCCGCCTGGAGCAGTGGAGCCACTGTCAGGGGTGGAGGGGATCGCTCCGGTCTGCCCAGGGATGTGCAGCTATCGTCCGCTAGAAGGTGGAGGAGAGGTTGAGGACCAGGCGACAGCGTGTTCCCCGGCCTGAGTCAAAGGAAGGAGGAGTGTGATGAGGAGGAAGGTGGGGCCAGGCTGTGAGTCTGCACAGTTGGCCCCCAATCGGTCTAATCAGCCGAGGAGAGGGATAAGGTCGAGCCGGATGGGGCAGTTCGAGAAAGAGAAACACACAGCTGCCGTGTGTGTGTGTTTGTGTTTTGTTCAAATATAATTTTGACTGTTCAACCGGTTCCCACCTACTCCTTGCCCATTTTAAACCCTGTTACATTGGTGCTGAAGCCCAGGAAGGAGGAGGGATGGAGTCCTCGCCACTGTCGTCCGCCCAAAGGAGCAGCCGTGTCCAACCGCCGGGGGACAGAGGAGTCGTTGCTGGCCGCCTGGATGATGAGGAACGGCCACCGTCCACTAGGGGAGGAGGGGCTTGCTGCCGGTCGCCAGAATGCAGAAGGGCGTTCCATCTGCCAGGTGTCGGAGGACACGCTCCGGTCCGCCAGAGGGTGGAGGAGTGGTCGAGGACCATGTGACGGCATGTTGGGAATAATTTTTTCTCTCTCTCTCACTGTCACTCCACTTCTCCTCTTTTCCCTCCCCTTGTCTCCCTCTTGAATGGTGGGACAACCTGCCAGAAGTTTTGTGTTTTTTTGTTTAAGTTTTCATTCAAATATTATTTTGACTATTATCCCGCCTACTCCTCGCCCATTTTAAACCCTGTTACAGTGACTTATGACTGACTGATAATAAACAGTTTCACCATTAAATGTGAGAAAAGTTTGAATGCATGAATCATTTGATGTACTGTTAGAATGGCATGTCGTTCACTGCATGTCTTCTGTTCTAAAATAAATGTCATTACAGAAGTCTTTTACGTACAGAATCCTGCATAATGGGGATTTAACTTCCTCAATAGAGCCGTCTCGTTGTAAACCGTCTTTAGACCGTCTGCTGTCCAGACCAGAGATGAATCAGTCACCACATGCTTTAAATAATCTGAACGGTATTGCTTAATCTATTTGTCAAGTTTCAACTCTACATGTGTTCTCGTTTGTACACTTGATCTAGACCACATGAGGTTTGTGGATGAATATCACAGAAAATAAAACTGTCCCGGACACATTAGTGTCTACAGGACAAAAGTGTGTCTGAATCTGGTTTGTGTGATCCCATCCCCAAATGCACCTATAGACGGATGTTCATACTAGGTGACTATCGCAAGGATAAAAATGATAGATTAACCATTTAATTTCCACTAGTTAAAATGATCATTCATGATATCAGATAGGGAATTACAACTACAAGAGCTGCTTTTTGATATCAGCAATGCACTTTTACTAGTAAAAATGATCTTTTCTGATATCAATAATTACATTGTCACTATAGTACTAATATCCAAATGGAGGGTCAAATTACTCGAAATCAAAATCATTAACTATATAATTAAAAACATAATTAAATAGTTAAAAACAAATCACTTGGATAATAAAATACATGTCCAATTTCTTTAAATGAAAATGAACATGCACCCATTAAATACAAGGGGCATTTGTTGATTTATTTTGAGATTTAATTATTTATATATTTAATAATTTTTTAAATATTACAATATTTATTTAATGATTTAATTTGGAGTAATTCGGCCCTCCATACCAATTTCTGATATGAACAATTTATATTTTTGAAAGTTTTTTATTTCTGCAAGTTGTTTTTTAGTGGCAATGTGTGTTCCAGGTATCTGTAATATGATTGTAAACAGTAAAAAAGCAATTTTAAAGATTCACCTGAAATCCATTTCCAGATATCAAAAATGTGCTTTGTTATTTAATTCAATTGTTTATATCAGGACTGGATTCTTGAACTAGTGACAATATAATTATAGTTCCCCGTCTGTCGTTCACTTCGACGTTGTGTCAAAGAAGCGACACTAGGGGTCTCTCTTGAGCGCCGAATATGCCTCTGGTCTATGAAAAAAGGCCAACGAGAAGTTGGCAGACAGTATTTGCATACCCCGCCCCGGACATACGGGTATAAAGGTGGGGAAATGCGTCTGTTTCATTCAGAAATTTTCTTCGGAGCCGATGGTCATGTATGCAGTCTGCTGCGAGTCACACACCAGATTCCTGCCTTTGTTCCTCTGATGCTCTGCCTGCTGTTGGATCTACGGCGCACTTCAGCGGCTTTCTCCTTCTCTACATGGCAGTGCAGTTTGCCCCTGGGTGCTTCGACAGCGCAGAAAGCTAAAAGAGATTATTGAAAGAGTGATTTTCTCTATAAAAGAACATTTACACAGCGGCGTTGAACGTCCTTTTCAGGACGCGTCTTTATAAAGATGCCATTCCACCCCTGTGTAGTTCCTGGATGCGGTAGAGTGCTCTCCGCTTCAGACGGCCACAGGTGCTGTCTCGTGTGTTTGGGCACCGATCACACCGAGGCAGCGTTTGTGGATGGTTCATGCTCTCACTGCGTGGGCATGACCATGGCAACGTTGCGGTCGTGGCTCACTTTCAACAGAAAGCTTGCCACTCCAGCCGCCCCCCGCATTGCTCCTTCTTCCAAAGGGATTGAGGACGATGCAGCTGGCGATGGAGGCGATCTGGGGACGGCAGCGGGTGCAGCTCCACCCCCTCGGACCACCCGCCCCCCAGCACGCTCGTTGACTCCCATCCGTGCTCGAGGCAACGGCGGCACGCCTCACGGCCAGCCTGCTTATCCTCTAGAGCTCGAGGTGGATGAGCTCGCCGCTGCATTGGAGAGCGCGGTGTCTGACGCAGATGACTCCCCTGGGCTGCCGCCTTCGGGCCAGCACGCCCAGGCTGAGACTGACGTGCAGATGACCGACATACTTTCCTGGGCTGCTGCCAGCATGGAGCTGGACTGGAACCCTCCATCCTCCCCACAACCATCGCAGTTGGATGACTGGTTCTTGGGGTCTGTGCGCCGCTCAGCCTCGCCTCCCCCCGGTCCTGTTTTTCTCGGAAGTGCATGATGAGCTGACGTCTTCGTGGAGGGCACCCCTCTCCACTCGTCACAAAGCCACTCGCTCATCCGCTCTCGCTACCCTCAACGGCGGAGCGGCCCATGGGTACATGGCGATTCCCCAGGTGGACAGGGCTGTTGCACTCCACCTGTGCCCCGGAAACCCTACCACCTGGCGGGGTCACCCTGTGCTCCCCCCCAAGGCCTGTAGGACGACATCTTCATTGACCACCAAAGCCTACAGCACCGTCGGACATGCCGCTTCCGCCCTGCACTCCATGGTCCTCCTGCAAGTCCACCAGGCCAAGGCACTTAAAGATCTCCACGGGGGTAGCCCTGATCCCGATGTGTTGCAGGAACTGCAACGACCGACCTTGCCCTCAGAGCCACGAAGGTCACAGCACAGTCACTCGGGCAGGCGATGGCCATGCTCATGGTCCAGCAACGTCATCTGTGGCTGAACTTGGTCAAGGTGCGTGATTTAAATTGGACCCCTAGTGTCGCTTCTTCGACACAACGTCGAAGTGAGTGTGTGGCACGGTGGAGGGCGGGACCGGCGCGTGATTACGCACGCCCGGTCCCGTATTAGGCTAATTACGCCGTCAAGAGGGATAAAGGCCACTCGCGGACGGTGATCGGAAGAGAGAGAGCTCAATCTCGCCTCTTCCTTGCCGGGCTTTTGGCACCAATGTAAAACAGATCAAATTCACGGGCAAGGAAGAGGCGAGAAACCGGCTTAACATATAAACTTAAAGGTTTAATGAAGAACTCAAAAGACAAACACATAAGATAACGGACGTCCGTAATTGAGCTCTCTCTCTTCCGATCACCGTCCGCGAGTGGCCTTTATCCCTCTTGACGGCGTAATTAGCCTAATACGGGACCGGGCGTGCGTAATCACGCGCCGGTCCCACCCTCCACCGTGCCACAGAGTGACAGACGGGGAACGTCTAGGTTACGTATGTAACGTCCGTTCCCTGATGGAGGGAACGAGACGCTGTGTCCTCCCGGCCACGTTGCTGAGCTGAGCCACTGTTGTGGCCGGACCATTTCCGGCTCCTCAGAAAAATCCTGGATGAAACACACGTATTTCTCTACTTTTATACCCGTATGTCCGGGGGCGGGGTATGCAAATACTGCCTTTTTTCATAGATCAGAGGCATATTAGGCGCTCAAGAGAGACCCCTAGAGTCGCTTCTTTGACACGACTCGTTCCCTCCATCAGGGAACGGAGGTTACATCTACGTAACCGAGACGATTATAGAGTAGATGAATAAATAGTCAATGATAAACTAATAAGAAATGAACTGTAGACATCTGTAATTGCAGTGAAATTCTACTAGAGAAAATGCAATTACAGATATAAAAAACTTTTTACTAGTTGAAATTCAATTAAATCAATGTCTTTTCTGTGGTATTTTAGCAGCATGCAAATAAAATTTAAGGATCTGTACTAATTCTCTGAAAAGTCTTCCCATGTGTAATTCTGAAAAACAATGAGAATGTAATTCAACCAGCAATGAGATTTACTGAGAATTATTACAGCAGTGAAAATCAGATTATGCAACTGCACTATTGAGATGGTTGTCAAGGAAATACAATACACACAATCTTCCAGTATCAGGTCAGATCAAAACAAAACAGATGTTTTACAGAAAACCAGCGAGTGTTATTACAATTCCCATAAATGAGAGGTGGAGCTCGTTTATATGCTATCTGAACACACACACACACACACACACACACACACACACGTTGGTGCAGCTATCATTATGAAGATTCTCTATAGACACACACACACTCTCACACAAGCGCGCGCGCACACACACGCACACAAGCGCATCATTCAATTCTGGCAACAAAACTACTATTCTTCTTCTTCTTATTATTATTATTATTATTATTATTATAGGACCTGTACCTTTAACACATTCTGGGAAACGGGACTTGTGGAATGTGTAAATGGTTAGTGAGTTTACAGAACGGATCATCAGTCGGCTATGCTAGTGTAGAAGTTTCTCTTTCATCACCTTTAACTGGAAATGAATTATAAAAACATGTTGTGCAAGTTCCACATCAGCTGCACTGGTTAAACAAAAGTCTACATATTACACTCCAATGTGTGTCCAATGTGAACTTATTTGCACACAAATCTGATGTAATGATGTCACTTCATGAGTTATTATAAGCATTGTATAGGAAATATAATAGATTATTTTAGGCCAAGTTAATAATCCCTCTGGCGGAGTAACTTCATGCAACAATGAATGAAAAGTTCAGTGGATAAATAATATGTGATTAAGTTAATATAAACTCTTTTAGCACCTTTAAATATCGATTATGTCTTTTATAATCAATTAAATAACTGATGACAGATCCCGTAAACTTCTGCAAACCTCCGTCAAGTCAGAAAAATTATCCTTGACTGGGGTTTTATCTGACTAAATATAGCAGCATTACCAGCATTATATAGCGGTGACTCATTCACCCATTCACACACACACACACACACACACACACACACACACACACACACAGACACACACACACACACACACACACACACACACACACACAGACACACACACACACACACACACACACACACACACACACACACACACAGACACACACACACACACACACACACACACACACACACACACACACAGACACACACACACACACACACACAGACACACAGACACACACACACACACACACACACACACACACACCAATGACGGCAGAGCTGCATGTAAGTTGCTAGTCTGCCATTGGGAGCAACTTGGGGTTCAGTGTCTTTCCCAAGGACACTTCGGCATGTGGAGTCATGTGGGCCGGGAACCGAACCACCAACCCTGCGATTAGTGGCCGACCCGTTCTACCGCCTGAGCCACAGCCAGGTGCTATTTGTTTCGAACCCTCTGTTTGGCGCCTGCGTATAGTTTTGCAGTTTCAAATGCATCAAAGGTTTGAGAGATTGGCCATCAAACACGTACGGTTACCGTATATCTGTGTAGTTTAATCTGGCAATGTACTCTCACCCCCTCTCTGCTGAGTTTCGATACTAAATTTCCTCTATTTTGCGTCAGCTTCCTTGGAAACTTGCAGTCAGGAAATGTCTAGAAAAAGAGAGATTAAAAACAGACAGAGAGGGGGAAAGAGACAGACCAAATCAGTAACCAATCCCTGTTCCGTAAATCATTATTTCTGGTGTCTGTAGTGTTGTACTTTATGAAATGTTCTGCGATTAACAGTATAGGGTGATATATATGTATGCACATACTTTGGTCAGGGGCTCAGACACCATTGTTAATCAGAGGATTGCCGTGATTGAATATAATGGTTTCAGCAGGGCTGGACTGGTAATCTGGCATACCGGGCATTTCCCTGGTGGATCGTTTGCACTTTGGGGCCGATCAGGGGCGGACTGGCCATCGAGAGAGCCAAGCAGGCCGGTGTATCGGCCGTGAAACATGCTGAATTGGCCACGTTAAGCTAAAATGAGCTGCCGTGATATGCAGAAAGGGACAGCGAACACGTCATTTCTGTGCATAAACACCTTCCTATTTGGAAATTGTTCTAGTGGCGACACATCAGAGTCTCTAAATATGGATATAATGGATAATTATTGGATAATTACTGCAGACTTTCTCTCAGGACAAACCTCTGAGAAGCAGAATACTCCAGAAAACATAAAAGTGTGAAACATTTGTGATTTGTTATATCCACTTTACACCATTTATTACCATTAGTTTTGCTGATGGGTCATTCTTACAATTTAGTGACATTTCGGCTTTGAAACTTTTAATGACAAAAATGTAATAATAATAATAATAATAATAATAATAATAATTCAGATAAATGGGCTCCGTCAGGCTTGAAAATAACAGGGTGGACAGTCAGTGGATAAATTAGCCAATAAACGGTCTGAGAATTATATCTAGCAAATGCATTTGTAATTTATATTGATGTTTTTATTTATGTTAACATAAACATATTTAAATGTGTAAATGACAATAACTTTGCATATATTTCCCATAATGGGGTGGGCATGTTATACTTGACCACAAAATAAAGGAAAACATAAAAATATAAACAAAAGTGTTACAAACTTCAAATTACTCCAAATGATTTTGCTGAATGGCTGAAGTCACCTCAAGTGTGTGTGTGTGATGTCATATAGGGATGCACCGATCCCATACTGATGATTTTAGGAAGATAGGATCAAGGACGTAGCCAGGAAATTATTTTGAGGTGGATTATTGGATTACTGGGCCAAGTTTTTTTTACCAATTTTGCATTAACAACAGAAGCAGCGCATTCAAACAGTTCTTTCAGAAATCAGAATGAATGCATTTTTTTATATTATTTTATAAATATATATTTGAAGTCAAAGAATAATCTCACACATTCTGGGTGGGCCTGGCCCAACATTGGCTATGCCAATGGATCGAAAATTGGTCTGAAAACTCTTGAAGAGAAATATTCCAGTGTCTCATAGCAGTCGTAGCACATACCTGTGTGTGCCAACCACCTGTGTACACTCAGTCAAGTGACATATACATTGAAAGGCGAGCGTCCAACTGAACCCATACGCTCTATGTTCGGCTTTAATGGTTCGGCTTTAATGGTTCCAGTAAGAATTCTTTTAGTGCATTTAAAGAAGTTGTATTGAGAAATAAGAAATGCAATTTTCATTGAATTTATTTATTAACTATTTACAAGAAAACTCCATTTATATCTTTAACTAACTGCACATTGTCATCTCAATCTCACTGCAGTTTCACCGCACTCAAGACAATATTAAAGCCCATTTTTAAGATTTACGCATTTTAATTTCAGAACAAAATTCCATTAAATTGTGTAATGTTTAACTAAATTAAATGAAAAAACTTTAGTTTTTTTTATTGTATTTTATTAAATATTACTACATTTAATATGATGGAATTTTTCTATGAAATTTAAATGCCGTAATTAAAAAAAATATAATATTATGATTATTATTTTTTAATGTAGCCCTAAGTACATAACACAGTAACAGTTCTTGGTTTATCTCGAGTCAGACAGGAGTTCAAAATAATACAACTGGACACTCAGTCATGATAAAATCTTGAAAAGCTGCAAACTTGAGAACGTCTCTTCACCTCTGGTTTAAAAATGGTTGTCAACGTGCTGAACTGTCAATCACAGCAATGACAAATCGACATCTTCTTTTGATTTAAACTGCTAGAGTCAATCCCCTTTAAGTTGAACACGCCATACTCGTCAACTCTCTTTTTCAATTTCTAATCATCTTTATTCTGTATGTATCAAGCAAAGCATGTTAACAACAATATTAAACATCATATCAAAAATAAAGGTAAAGAGCAATGTGTTCAACAGCAAATCCAGTGCTATTTTACAGACTCGTTTTAAGATTCACGCATTTAAATCGACAAAATCTTTAACAAAATAATATTAATAAAACATACATTTATTAACGTTTTATTAATTTTATTCTGTTAAAGATTAACCAATTCAATTTGGTGGAATTTTGTCAAGAAATTGAATTGTGTAAAGTCTCAAATATATGTTGAGTGTGTAAAATAACAATCAAAAGAAATAAACACAAATGCAATATAGAGGCATGACGCAACACATGATAATTACCCATATCTTCTTCAAATGAAGAAAATCTGATAGATTTGTGAGGGCTTCAATGTCATGAATAAAAGTCATCAAGTCGAGATGATTTACACATGATTCAAAGTGAAATTTAACACAAGATTGTAATGCAAATTCCTACAAAACTGACAGAAATCAATGGACAAAGATGAGATATCAGCTTAATATCTGGAGGAAGACGATCCATGTTCTAATTTCACAATATAAACCTCATTTATCCTCAAAAGCAACTTTTTGGAGTCTTTGAAGAAAGCGCCAGTCCAATAGACATAAAACACAAATGAATAAACCTCATCACCTTTACCATCGACACTGCTGAGCGCTTCAGTCCTTTTAGTCCGGGTAGGAAACTAAACAAGTCTCTATTTTTGGTGCTGACGTCTACTGGAAGTTCAATTCTTTGCCCTGGTGTTCAGTGCTGAGCGTCTCGTTTCAATCAGAAGGCAACAGGCACTTACATTCATCCCCTCAAGATGCTAACTGATGACAGCACAACGAGAAAACAGAGAAAATGAACTGAGAGACAGACACGCAAACAATAAAATCACAAGATGCTCAAGGGTGTATTGTGCAGTGCGTACATGGAGATGTAGGAGTATGTTTGAATGTGGTCACTGGTTTCCATGGTGATCTGTTGCTGTTGTTGTTGTGTGTGGACGCCCTGTGAGGAGAGAGCCGTGTGATGAGGCTTCTGTTGCTACAGCCTGAGAACAGGAAATGACATCATCATAATTCCATGCCAAATCAACCACATGTTTTTGAAATTACATTTTTGATTGTTTCTAATATTTTTTCTGAAGAAAGATACACCTATATGATGGTGAAAACCAAAACATGAAATGCCATGGATCGATATTTACGGGATAATCAATTGTTTTGTAGAAGGGGGTCAAAATGGCCATTTTTGCCTATGAATTTGGAGCAAAACTACAGGTCAAATAAACACACTTAGAAAGCTGTCAGCATCATGATTTTATTTTTACACAGAGATTGGAAGGTCTATTACTAAAACCAGTTGACTTCAGCACCTCTTGTTGCATTATATATAAATGGTGTGAGTCCAAAAATGAGAAAAAACACTTTTTTGTTGTTGTTTTTCCAAAGTTGGAGTGCCTATAACTCCAAGAGTATTAAAGATATCTTAACATCTTTTTAGATTCTGGTTCAGAACAAACTGTCCTTTTTGTTTCATAATTTGTAAGTCCTTATATGGTTAAATTGCAGAGATATGGGGCTCTAAATATGTTTCCATGTTTAAATTCTTGAAATTGTACACATTTTCAATGGTGGAAAGCCAAATGTGGGTTACATAGTATGAAGCTAGTATTTCTCGTTCAATAAAACAAAAGTCTGAAGTACAAATTAGAAATGAAACTAGAATTGTATCCTTATTTATTCACATAAAAACAATATGGTCAAAATCTTGATTATCAAGAGCAAGAGTCTGGTTGAATTGAGATGGAATGACCTTATTGGAAAGTCTACATGTACACACGTGTTTTAAAAACATGCCAAATTAAATATAACAACAATGTTTTCATAAACATAGCGTTTTTATCTCAAACCAAACGAGAGATCTTTTTCAACTTAGTCCAGGTAAAGCTCAATTTTAAGCAATACAATGAAAAGTGATGCTTTTGCCTACAAAAAGGCAAGTTGGCTCTTAATTTAAGGGCAAGACTTCCCTTCATATAGTTGTCATGCTGAATGTTGCAATTTCTCTCGTTAGTCTTCTACAAATAGCCCGTCTCTTCCGCAAACTCTCTGAATGTCACAAAGTCTGAGGAGTCTTGAGGTATTTAATCTTAACAGCTAAAACTGAAAGAGTATGGAAGTATGGTGCATTTACCTCTATACTCAACAAACCCATTTCATTTCTGGATATTTAACTCTATAATAAGGACACGTCAATTGTGTCAGGGCGGAGGGCGGGTATGGGTCGTGATTCTGCACAACCGGCCCCTAATTAGGCTAATTAGACCTCGAGAGGGGTAATGGCCGATTGAAGACAACAGTGCGAGGGAGAGAGAGATTTATGGACAGCTTTCAAATAACCACCAGTGTAAAACTGGTGCCAAAATCCGCGAAGGAAGAGAGATGCACCATAGTAGAGTCCACGCACTACCATCCACCCCAATGGAGCAGCCGTGGCCATTCGCCGGAGGACGGAGGAGCCCAGCCACCTGGAAGCGGAGGAATGGCTGCCAACTGCGAGGGGAGGAGGGGCTCCTAACTGACCGCCTAGAGCGGAGGAGACACCTACCAGCCGCTGAAATGTGGCGGGGCCTGAGACAGCCGACCGCGAGCAGGGAGGAGATCACTGCTGACCGTCTGGAGTGGGAGGACCGCTGCCAGGGGCGGGGGAGACCCCTTCTGTTTCCCTGAGAATGTGGCGGGGCTTTCCGTCCACCAGGGACCGGAGGACTGCCTCCGATCGACCCGGGAAGGCTCACTCCCATTCAACGCATCCGAATGAAGCAGAGTGACGTTTTTTTTTAGTCACGTTTTCACTACAAGTCCAGGTTGCATGCAAATGTACTTTTGATTAAATTCACTACGTTTACGCCTCTCGTCCACACTAGAGAGCTGTTTTCCTCTGGTGAAAATGGAAACTCTCTCCATAATCACATACTTTGGAAAACGATGACGTTAGGAAACATTAAAATGTATAAGTGTGGAAATGGCCTATAAGTACAACAATCAGTTCTGTACATGCAAAAATGGTTGTGTGTTATTTACCTCTGCAGGTAGTGCAGATGGAGGTACAGTTGTGAACTGATGGATGAATGTTCCCCGCATAGGCGCTGTGATGTACTGAAACACACGGATCAGACCGGGATAAACCACAAGAGTATTCTCATGCTGTCTGAAAACTTCTTTCATGACAAACATTCCCAAACACTGAAAAGCAGCTTTCTGATGGGTCATTCCCAACCCCTTCCTTCAGATGCTTCAAAGACCATCAAGGTATTCTTGCCATTTTAACAAAACCTCATCTATGCAATCCAACTAGATAATGTTACCATGGTGACAGGTTTAACCAAAGTAGCCACTGGATACCACCTATAGCAGGACAAAATCTAGATTTCAGCCGCAGACATTTCTGCACTAAAAGTTGTAAAAGTTTGCAGTCACATTAGCAGGAGATCCCAGTGTGAGCTGGTTCATCTGTTGTGATCGTGGAGTCGTCGCAGCAGCTGATATAATAGTGCGTTCTAATGCCGGAGTGACGACAGCACCCTTGTGAAGAGACAGACAGATCAACATAAGTAAGCAAGTGTTTACACAACATAAAAACCTCACCATTTTCATGATTGAGCACAATTGTGCAAACCTGAGCAAATTAAATGTAAACGTTACCCATCATGCACAAACCCCAAGAAGAAAGGTCAGAGGTGAGGTTGTCTTACTGTTGGTTGCATAACATACTGCTGCTGTGGCATCCATGCTGAATTCTGAACCTGTGAGGAACATTAAAACAATCAAAACTCTTCAAATCAATCAGTGCGTTAAAGATAGTTTCAATTACTTTTAACTTGACACATCGTCCTAAAAATGGGCATTTTTGAAGGTGAATATGCCTCAGATGGCCTCAGATGAACGTTTGGATTTTTTTTGTTTCCCTCCCTCATCCAGGTAGACGGGGATGATCTGCCGGCAGACAGGGCGGAAGGCTCACCCCTCCCCAGGGAAAGAGTGATGAGCCAAACTCCAAACGCTCCAAACGCGTCCGTCATAGAGCGACAATTAAAACTAGCTCAGACGAGGTGCAAGAACACGTCCTGTGAGAACTGAACACTCACTCACACACACACACACACACACACACACACACACAAACACACACAGTCACACACACACACACAAACACACACACACACACACACACACACTCTCTCTCTCTCACACACACACACACTCTCTCTCTCACACACACACACACTCACAGTCACACACACACACTCTCTCTCTCTCACACACACACACACACAGTCACACACACACACTCAGACACACACACACACTCAGACACACACACACACACACTCACACACAGTCACACACAGTCACACACTCACACGTGCACGCACACACACAGTCACACACACTCACACACAGTCACACACACACACACACTCACACACACTCACACACACACAGTCACACACACTCACACACACTCACACACGCATGCACGCACACACACTCGGACATGTTTGTAATGGTTATTAAGAGGTGATCGTGTCTGTCCCTAACGAGGTTAAACACGAATCATCTTCATCACACGAGCTCAATGCATTTCCAGCTCACGGGAGAACACCTTACGACACAGTTCATTTGATGAACTAATGTAGACACTGAATTCATTAATGTGCTGCGGTGAAATCTGATGAAATTATACTGCAGAATATCTCACGGGTGAGTGCTTTTGAAAACTGCAGTACATTTCATTGCTGTCAAGAGGTGAAATCTCAAGTGTCAATAAAGGAGAGTCACACAAATGTTCACCTGATATGTAGAAACAGGGGAAGCGGTGATAAATGGAGTGATAGAAGACTGTGCAATCACTCGGTTTGTAGTGAAACTGTATGGAGAAGAGTACAACCTACAGAGAGAGAGACAGAATAGAGACAGAGCTTATCTGACTGTAAACAAAGAGACATTTAGACTTTATGCACCATCACTAGTTGCCTCAATCTATGTAAGTGATATGTCTTCAGAAGAAATACATTCACTTTATATGATGACTAAACCACAATTTAAATCATTATTCACTCTCAAAATAATTAATCAACTCCTGTAAATAACTCATTCAGGATGTTTGATCACAAGATGAGGTGAGATGTTATTGATGCTGTTTTTCACTTTCGTTTTCTGGCAAAAAGAAGTGTGTAATTAAACAAAATATTTTGTGTTTCACAAAAGTAAGTCTTAAGGGTTTGGAACGATATGAGGAAGATGGTGACAAGTGGGTAATGGTGACATGAGGATAGTGGTGACATGAGGGTGATGGTGACATGAGGGTAATGGTGACATGAGGGTGATGGTGACACGGGGGTGATGGTGACACGGGGTGATGGTGACAAGTGGGTAATGGTGACACGGGGGTGATGGTGACAAGAGGGTAATGGTGACAAGAGGGTGATGGTGACATGAGGGTGATGGTGACATGAGGGTAATGGTGACACGTGAGGTGATGGTGACATGAGGTTAATGGTGACACAGGGGTGATGGTGACATGAGGGTGATGGTGCCATAAGGGTAATGGTGACACATGAGGTGATGGTGACATGAGGTTAATGGTGAAAAGACGGTAATGGTGAAACGGGGTGATGGTGACAAGAGGGTGATGGTGACACGTGAGGTGATGGTGACATGAGGTTAATGGTGACAAACCGGTAATGGTGACACAGGGGTGATGGTGACATGAGGGTGATGGTGACATGAAGGTAATGGTGACAAGGGGGTGATGGTGACATGAGGGTAATGGTGACAAGTGGGTGATGGTGACATGAGGGTAATGGTGACACATGGGCGATGGTAACAAGAGGGTAATGGTGACATGAGGGTAATGGTGACAAGGGGGTGATGGTGACACATGGGCGATGGTGACAAGGGGGTGATGGTGACACGGATGTGATGGTGAAACAGGGGTGATGGTAACAAGAGGGTAATGGTGACACGAGTGTGCTGTATTTTACTGAAATGAAAGTGATGCTGCTGAATATGTGGATTTGTGTTGCTCTTGCAGGTGGCACTCAACAGTGTGATCAGTGGCTGTAAATAATCATTTGAGCTTTGCTTTTCTTCAAGAAAGATCTTTGACCAGACAGGGTGTACACACACAGGAAGCAGACACAATAAACAGGAAGTGAAGGGTTTCCTGCATTCGGAATACACGTCTTGGAGAGACGACCACTCCTCCTGTCTGTGTGTTTGTGTGTGAGAGACGTACCCGTTCTGCATGACAGCAGGATCGTATGTCAGTGTCATTCCTGTCTGAGAGAGAGAGAGAGAGAGAGAGAGATACAGACATAGCAGTTAACACACAATAACATACTGAAGAGTGTCTGTCTGTCTCTTTTTCTTTGGTTGTTTAATAATCCTGTTTCTGCTCATCGTGGCATGTTTCATCGTTTGAGCACTCAAACAGTCTCAGACTCTGTCACACCATCCCATGAGTGTCTCTTAAATATCAAACAATTTAGTTAGTTCTGACCCCCAAAATATTCATATTCATGAGTTCATTCAATTCAAATAACTTCATATTAATTACACATTTATCTTGAGAATTATTCTTTAAAAGAAGAAAAATTAAAACTGAGGATTTCTTGAGATTTAACACAGAAAAACAGACTTTATTGAAGCCAGCCATTCAGCAGTTCTACTCATGACTGAAGAGAGAAGATGTGTGTGTGTGTGTGTGTGTGTGTGTAGGTGTGTAGATGTTTCTGTGTGTGTGTGTTTGTGTAAGTGTTTGTAAGTGTCCGGCAAAACAACCCACTACCTCCGCGTGGTGCCGTAAGGGCAATGTCGTTGGCAGCGCCATGGGGGGAGGGCCAAAAGAGAATGTTCCCTCCCCATTTTTCTGTCATGGCTCTTTGTAGCCACCACAGCGGCCAAATGGGGGCTCTGGACGGGTGCGAGGGGCTGGTAACCACTTCATCCTCAACTGATTACCACTAAACCACAAATTAAATCTTTAAGTAAGCTAGTGCCGGAGGCCCTGGGGGGGACAGGCGTCTATGACATCTCCTGGCCAAACTCCATCAGGCAGAGCCAGGTGACTGAATCCTCACCCTCGGGGCTCCTCCAGAAACAACAAAAAGCCTCTACGGATGTCCACATGGAATGTTCGAACACTCACAGCGTTCGAACATGCGTTTGTGAGCATGTATGTGTAGTTGTTTGTGTGTGTGTGTGTGTGTGTGTGTGTGTGTGTGTGTGTGTGTGTGTGTCTGTGTGTGTAGTTGTTTGTATGTGTGATCTCACCTCTTCTCTCCACACTCGTCCATTCAGTGGAGTTTGTCTCTTCTTCTGACCACCATCAGCAAACTTACACAGCAGCGGCTCAGATGGAGCTACAAAGAGACATTTGACATTTAAAAACACTATTTTACCATCATATTATAAAAACATTTTTCAAAAATATTCTTATAATTGATACCAATACTTAACAGTTAATAATAAATACAATTTCTAATTCAATATAAATCTCATCAAATTTTCAACAATACCAAAAAAACACTAATTTATCATAATTCACAGAAATAAAGTTGGTATTTATGCACCACTTCCTTTTAAAGGTTAACATATCATTATTCATTTTATAAAATTCATACTCTATTTTAACTCTAGATTCCACCAAAGCTTTAAACTATTTTACTATATTAATTCCTCTTCCTTCATTTTCAATTTAATATACTTTCCAAATAGTTAACTTTGCTTGGCCAATTAAAAAATTGGAGAAGGTACAGCACTCACTTTGAGACTTCAAATATTTAAACCCAAAAATGAAATCCAACCAAAGCCTTCAAAGATGTTCCCCAAAAGATCTAAAAGAGGTATAATTCTATAGCAATCAGAAAAGATATGAAAAACAGTATCTGGTACATTACAAAAATTGCAAACTGATGACATGCTAAGGTCACACTTAAACAAAGTTTAAAGTATCTCCTCCATTTTGTATCTGTCTTATTCTTAAAATGTTCACAAAATCTTGACTTCACACATGCTATGTACAAATGTCGCTTATTACTTTCTAAAAAGGACAAATGTTGAAGTTCTCGTAAAGAAAAAGGTTGACTTGTATCCCCATTATCCTGTCAATTATGAGGTGTAACAATACTTCAGGAAAAAACATTGAATTGAACCTCTAGCAAAAACATTCTCAAGAAAAATATTTAACGATATGGGAAATTATGATTTTAACTTTCTTAAAACATTCTTCACTAACCTTTCGGACCTTCTCCCCATTTGTTTAGTAGTTTATTGTACAGAAAACCATTTATTTTGTTCTGTGTCAATTAAATCTCCCACTTTAAAACACCAGATGAAGTAAAAGTTGTGATTTCAATACTTGATAAATTAGATTGATGACATAACCATGAATTATAACAGTGGTTCTTCCAGGCCAAAATGGTTCTGTCTTTCCACCTTAAATACACTCCATGCTCTTAATACAGACCAATAGAGCCCACTCATACTCAACCCCTCGATTACATTATTAGACATTAGAAATAGTTGCCTGTCAAGTCCCATTTTTTGGTAGAGAGAGATGCAGTTTTTGAGCTGATTGTAGTCTCATTGCTTTCCATTTAGAAATTAAATCAATAAGACCTTGACCACCCTCAAACACAGGTAGGTTCAGTAAGCCTGGATGAAGCCAATGAAGCCAAAATCCAAGGATTTTCAATCCCTCTGTATTCCAGTGGCACTGTTGCGGGAGATGAGGTGGTGCTTCTTCCTGCCACTGACCGCAAAGTAATGCTTCTGTTTTATTCCAATTTACCCATGCTGAAGATGCTTTTGAAAGCAGTCCAGATACTTACTCAGTTAAAAAAATATCTTCTTGAGATCTTATTATGACCATAACATCATCACCATAGGCAATAAGCCTAACTGTAGTAGTTTCCGATATATTGGGATTAAGGACTGAAATACCTTGCAACCTTTCCCTTAGAACTCTTAATAAAGGTTCTATGGATATTACATATAAAAGTCCTGAGAGGCTACATCCTTGTCTTATACCTCTATGCATAGGAAAAGGTCTTGTTAAAGTTCCATTTATCTTCAGCATGCTGTAAACATCTGTATAAAGTATCTGAATCCATGAGATGAAACGCTCTCCAAATCCAAAGGCTGACAAGGCATTAAAAAGATATCCATGGTCGAATGCCTTTTCCTGGTCAAGTGACAAAAGACCTACATCAAGTGCATATATCTCAGTAAGATGTAATAAATCACGCACAAGAAAAAGGTTATCAAAAATAGAACGTTTTGGGATGCAATAAGACTGATCATCATGAATTATGGAAGCCATAACCTTCTTCAAGCGATTTGTTAATGCCTTTGAAAGTATCTTGTAATCTATCCCTAAAAGCGAGATAGGACGCCAGTTCTTCAAAAATCCTAAATCTCCTTTCTTTGGCAATAACGTTATTGCAGCTCTTCTGGAACTGAGAGGAAGAATCTTTGATTTTTCACATTCGAGATACACAGCATGAAAATCTGATCCAATCAATGACCACAAAGCCTTAGAAAACTCAGAAGTCAGTCCATCCAATCCTGGAGATCGTCCAGCAGCTTGTTGTTTAACAGCCATACTCAATTCTTCAAATGAAAGTGGCTTTTCTAATTTTGTCTTCGCATCTTCACTCAATTTTGGAATGTCACTAAGAAAGAAATCCATTGCCTCAGAATCACAAATTTGGGCGCTATAAAGTTCTTCATAAAATAGCAAAACTTGTGAAATAATCTCATGATTTCTTGCTCTAGCTGTTCAATTTTCTTCTGAATTTCTTTAGTATTATTTGTTACATACTGTTGACAAAAGGGCTGAATTTGAATTTTCCCAATGTCCCACCACTGACTTAGGGACTTAAACTCTGTCTTTCTCTCTCTCCAAGCACTCCAAAATAAATTAAATAAAGGTGAAAACATACGATCCTGCAACAAACTATTATTGAAATGCCAATAAGATTTACTAATCGTATTCAATGTTGTGACTATGACAGAGACGTAATAATGATCAGAAATTGGTGTAGGATTAATTTTACTTTCGAAAAATGTTCCTCTTCTACATGTCTGGACATATATCCTATCAAGTCTAGCCCCCAATATTATATTGCAATTCGTTTTCAGCCATGTACACTGCCAACTTTTGGGGAAGAAATCTCTCCACACATCTATAAGTGAGTGAAAAATAATGACTTTCTTAAGAGCTTCTGCTGAATTGGGGTGGGGTTCATCATGATTCCTATCAACCATATAGTCAAGGGTGCAATTCAAATCTCCAGCCACAATAATTAGATTATCACGAGTTGTAGTCAAAGCTTCCTGTAATTTCTTAAAAAATAAAACTCGTTCATACCCAACATTGGGAGCATATATATATATATATGCTCCCAATGTTGGGTATGAACGAGTTATATATATATAAATAAAGGAAAAAGACAGATTTTGCAAAATAATGTCTACCCGATGCATTCTTCCAGGAATAATTTCTATAATATTGGAAGCATTCCCCTGAACACTTTTGGATATGAGAACAGCCACTCCAGCACTTACACTGGAACCATGGCTAAGAAAACCCTGTCTGGTTATATACATCTGTGTGTGTTTCTTGCAAGAATATCACACTAGACTTTTTAAAAGCCAAAAACTTAAGAGCACTTCTCTTTTCTTTATTACGACATCCATTAACATTTAAGGATCCAATATGTAAGGATGTCATAAAGTCTTACTATAATGCAGCAAACAAACACAAATCTGTCCTGTACCATATCTCTAACGGTTGCTCTTTTTCATTTATTGATGAATCATCTTGTTTACTTTGGTAATAATTTTTTTTGAGACAATATCGTTTTTGTCTACTAAACTCCTCGACTGCTGCATTTATCATTACATCTCTACAAGACATTAAAAATCTTCTCAGATCTGGAAAAAACAGTTCAAGTTACAGCTTTAGTTTCATCAAGGAAAACACTAATCTCTCGGTCACAGTCGCTCAATTCTGATATCTCTATTTGAGAATCGAGAAGGCTCCCTATACTCTCACATTCATGATCTGAATCACTATCAGACCTAGTGACACCAGAGCCAGCTGCAAACCACTGACGGCCATTACCAGTCACTTCTTCTTTCAGTTTACCTCTCCATAATCCATAACTGTATCTTCATCTTCTCTGTCTTTAGATTGAGAATGTACTTTTTGTTTTTGCATTCTTCTTTTCCACAACATTGTGTGGCACAGTGCCACCTGCTGGCTGATCAACTTCAATGTTTACTTCGTCTCACTATTGCTCTCATTTCTCCCAATATTCCTCTCAGTCTTCATCAGTCACTTCATGAACGGCAGTATTGGTCTCTTGAACATTGTTTTTGGAATTGTTAACGTTATCTTGTTTACTGGGACATGTCTGTCGAAGATGTCCATGTTCACCACACAGAAAGCACCGCGTATGATCGGAGTCGGAGCGGTTCATTTTCCATACCGTTCAAGAATTTCTTTCAAAGTTTCTTCTTTTATGAACGGGGGTACATTTGAAACTTTTCTGGGGGGATTTGACAAAGGCAGTACTGGGAAAAAGGTCTCAAGTCCTTTCTCTAACAGTTCATCAACCATTGAAACTTCTTTGAGGAATATAACCAGTGCTCTCCGGCATGCACTTGCAACCATGGACGAGAGTCAAACGTGAAAACTCACTGCGTAACTCGCTAAAAGGTTAAATTAACGAAAACTTTATTTTTAGGGCTGTTTCTAATACTAAAGAGAAGCGAAAAAAAGAACATCGCGCTCTAGGCCAAACACTCTCACCGCTACCCACAATCCAGTGAGAGAGAGAGAGAGATGATGAGAGAGAGAGAGAGAGAGAGAGAGAGAGAGAGAGAGCGAGAGGGGTCACCTGGGATGCCTGGTGGCATTTTGAGAAAATTTCCGTTCAAGTGATGTATGACAGCTTCACATTTCTCTGTGGACTCCATTCTGAAGAAAAGCAACAACATATTTACACTCAACGACAGCAATATAACACACAGTAGACACTAAAAGGAAATATTGAAGGAATAGTTCACTTAAAAATGACAATTCTCTCTTAATTTACTGACATGGAGGAGGGCCAGATACCAATGGGTGATCCGCGCATTAGCGGTGGAGCCTCATAAGGGACCGGGTGTGTAGAATCACGACCTCATTACTCATTTGACTAGTGATTTAACCTCAGTCACCATTCACTTTCATTGTATGTATGAAGATGCAATGAAAGTGAATGGTGACTCGAGACTCATATCTTCTTCTGTGTTTAGAACGACATGAGGGTAAATGATGACAGAACTGACGTTTTTGGGTGAACTATCCCACAGGCTGTTGTTGTGTACCTGGCGAATCCAACCCCTCTGCTCACCCCGTTGGCATCTCGTAATATCCGTGTGGAGATCACATGACCGAAAGGTCTCAGCACCGCCTCCAACTCCTGCTCATCCATAGAGACGGCCAGATTAGACAGGTACAGATTAGTGGGGTCCTGTTCCTGCTGCTACAGACAGACACACAGAGTCCTTATTACATAACACCAGGGCTGTCACACTCAAACTAACCTGTGTTATGTGAACTGGGAAGTAAATGTTAAAAATGCTCGTGTGTAAGGTTCTTGTTCAAATGACAATGTGCAGGTGCATTCCATAAACTCTTAACCTACTACATATGCAATAGAGCTTCATTATAGCGGTATTTTAATATGAAAAATTGTATTTTAAATCCCATAATTAGGTCAATACATGTTGTTTTTGGAAGCATCATATTTGATGAATTTATGATTTGATATTTCTCCAGTAATAACCTCAATAATGTGTCGAGCACTGAATATTAGAGTGATTGAAATCTCTGTTAATCCATCAGAGCTCGTTTCTTTTAATAAAAGAGTTTAGATGCTCAGTCACATCTCTCTGTATTAAACTTGTATATGTTTATACTATATATTCCTAATATCTCATGAAGGGACAGACCGCGTTCAAACAAACATCCTCAGAGACATGACACATGAGAAACTTCACGTGTGTGTAAATCAGTCCATCATGTTCCTCTCTCACCTACTGCAGTAACTGTCAACACAAAACTCAACAATAAAAACAAAACAAACAAAAACAACAACAGAAACAAACAAAAATACAGAAAAACAGAAATCCAAAAAACAAACCACAACACACACACACACACACACACACACACACTCACACAGACACTCTCACTCACTCACACATACACACTCACACACACACACACACAGACACATTCACACACACACTCTCTCACATGCTCAAACACACACACACACACACACACACTCTCGCGCACACACACACACACGCACACACAAACACACACAGACACACACACACTCACACACACACTCACAAACACACACAGACACAAACTCACTCAAACAGACACACACACATACAAACACACACACACACACACACACACACACTTTCTAATTCGTCTAATCTACCTTTACAGCACATATGGCTTATTACTGGTTATAAAATCATGGTGAATCGTGTCTGTTGCTCACACATAACGTTGATTTGATCAAGTACAGTTGAGCTCCAGTGAGAGTGTGTGTGTGTGTGTGTGTGTGTCGTAGAGAGCTCGTCTTCATGGAAACGGCTTATAACGGCTAATGGAAAACTCCTACACAACATACACAACATACACACTTCAAACTAATCACCCAATTATGATTAAACTATCCAGACATGTAATCCAATCTCTCGTTATGTTCGTGTGGGGATTGTTTGCTCACATGCATTGGCAGGTCGATTTTGTGTTAGCTTACAAGTTTAACAACAACCTGTCTGTCCTTGAGTTTCCCAGAACCCCCTGCTGTCGCAATTATACTAATTAGATTCAGATGGCAGCCGTTAATTGGAGAGAAATGCAGATGAAGGAGATGAACATATGAGAATATTTCTGACAGAGTTATGCTCCCATAACAAACAGAAATGACTCTTCATGTGCTCAGATTTGCCAAGACAGAATAGAAAGCAATTCTGCAATAGAAGTCAGAGATCTCAATATGAACTCTAATCAAATCCTTCCAGGAGCAATTGATCTGAGCTATGATATCCACATTCATTGTTTTAGCTCTGCACTCATACTGTATGTCAACAATTGACTCATTTGGGTTTAAACTGTATGTAGATAGCATTGATCAGCAACCGTTGAATGCGAGTGATAAAAGTTCTGTCTCTCCTCGTGTTTGTTTCATGAGAGGTTTGTCGACTCCAGGTAAACGGTCTGCACTTATATAGCGCCTTTTTAACCTCTACGGTATTCAAAGCACTTTACAATGTGACACATTCATCCATTCACTCACACACACACACACACACACACACACACCAATGATGGTAGAGCTGCATGCAAGGTGCTAGCCTGCAATTGGGAGCAACTTGGGGTTCAGTGTCTTGCCCAAGGACACTTCGGCATGTGGAGTCATGTGGGCCAGGATTCGAACCACCAATCCTGCGATTATTGGCCAACCCGCTCTACCACCTGAGCCACAGCCTCCCCAGGTCTACGGTATTAAGCGGGTGCACAACACAGATCTCCACGAACCCTGATGACTTCAGACCATCTTTCCATGTGCAATCGATTAAGAAAACATACCTCATTCAGTCAGTGTTGAGGAGTGTAGTCTAGCGGTGGGGAATGCGGTGGGTCACAACAAAACATTTTCAGCCTCTAGAATGAACAACGCGATTGTTCTCCTTTTAAACACGAACGAAAATGCCAATGAGGTTGTTCAAACAGGAGTTGTAATTAATGAATCACTCATACCTGTGGTTCCTCTTAGTAGCTCTTCCAGAAAAGTGATTCTGTCGAACGTCCTTCCATTAGTAACAGATGAACTGTCAATCTTTGGTAAGTTAGTCTCTCCCATTGGGAAAACTGCTCTCGGGTGCAAATCACCTTTGTTGAAACATACCGTGTCTTTTCAGAGACAGATTTACATGATTCTGAAAAATAATGCTGACAAGCTTAACCTGTCCTTTATTGTCAAAGTTGCCGCCGCAGTCACCTTTGCGCCTGCTACGAATGAGATAGTTACTGTCGTGCTGGTGAAGTTGAGACGGTATCAAGTGAACCCGCTGAGGCTGAGAATACTGTGGGCTTTTTTCAGTGCCGATTGTCACTGTGGCTGAACCCACGGTGGTCGAGCCCACTAACATGGTCAGTGACCCTCCTGTACCTACAGATACTGTCAAAAACTGATAAACAGGACAATTCTGGTGACGTTGACTTCGAGATGGAAGCAAAATCCATCTTCAAAGTCCCCACCAAAAGAAGCAAATCTGTCAAAGCAAGGCAAATAAGCAAGTAAAAAATACAAAAGCGAGGCAGAAAATATGATTGTATGTAAATATGATTTCAGACGATCGTGATTCTACAGCTTCAAATACATCTGATTGTTCATATTTATCCTCACAAAATTATAATGAATATCAGAACGTAATATATAAAGTCAAATATAGCAAATTCCTTCAAGAGACTAAAGGGCTTCCTGGAGTACAGGTTGAGGATTATTACCCTGAATGTACAAATTGAATTAATGATTTAAGGTTTTTAAAGAAAGATGGTGCTTTCACTGGTAAAGAAGTTCACCGCCTTGATCTCGCATCTTACAAGTGATTTTGTAAGATCACTTGATCGTGATCTTACAAAAGGTAGCTTAGGTGTCTAATACTAAACTTAGACATACTCCGTCACTACAGGAACTCCATGCAGCACTGATGGGCATGGACAATGGGAAGTCTCCTGGCATTATATAAATACTTTCGCTCAGTGATTCGTGAAGATCTCCTTTTGGTTCTTAATGATAGTCTGAAAAATGACTTTGCAGTAGAGCTGCCATCACTCTACTAAAGAAGGGTGATCTCCAAAATATAAACAACTGGAGGCCAATCTCTCTATTGTATTCAGGTTATAAAATACTGTTGAATGCTCTAGCTACAAGGTTAAGCAAAGTAATGAGTCAAGTGAAAAAATTCACTCATAAATGGACATGGATTTGAGAGTAAAGTTTTTATCACTTTCTGAGATAGATTTATTATACAAGCTTTAATAAGAACTCGTCAATGTACACATGCGTCAGACAAACACTTTTGGAGCGTCTTACTTTGGTTGCGTCACGTCATGTAAAATGTAGTTTCAAACTCTCGAGATCCCTGTATTCGGAGCTGCGCTCCATCCAGCTGTGCTTGAACACAATAACGTGTCCTCATCTTGTGCTGTTGTGAGTGTTGAGCAAAACTGAGTATGGTTCTCTATACAGCTGGAGTTGCACTTACTGCCCCCTGCTGAAAACAGGTGCCACTTCCATCTTAAATTGCTCCTAAGGTTAGAATATTCCTTATTAAAGTCCGGGGACATGATTAATTGCGTTAATTTTTAACGTGTTAAATCGACAGCCCTAGTTTTTTCATTATACAAGATGAAAGACAGCACAGAACTCACACAGTGATGTAGGAAATCACTTCACTTCAACAACAGTCAATAACAGTTCAGTGCATTTATACGCACATATTTAACTACAGAATGCCACCATTGACCAATCACAATCAAGTAATCCAGAGAGCTGTGTATTTACAGTGCCCGAATATGCTAAAATTCAGAACAAGTTTACACACAGTGATGAAGGATGAAGATCTTGGTCTTACCTTTGCCATCTGTGCTTGTACACCTGCAGCCTTCAGAGAGGAGACGGCCTTCTGTGCTGCAGACGGACAGTCAAAATCCACAAAACCATAACCTACACACACACACACACACACTAAATCAATGTAATGATCGTTGCATCACATCCAGCTATGTTTTTTAGATGCCGAAAAAAAAAAGACAACAGGGGCCTGGGTAGCTCAGTGATAAAGACGCTGGCTACCACTCCTGGATTTTTCTAGTTTTCTACTTCAAATCCCAGGGCGTGCTGAGTGACTCCAGCCAGGTCTCATAGGCAACCAAATTGGCCCAGTTGCTAGGGAGGGTAGAGTCACATGGGGTAACCTCCTTGTTGTTGCTATAATGTGGTTCAATCTCGGTGGGGCGCGTGGTGAGTTGAGCGCAGATGCCATGGTGGGTGGTGTGAATCCTCCACATGCACTATATCTCCGTGGCAACACGCTCAACAAGCCAAGTGGTAAGATGCGTGGGTTGACGGTCACACACGTGGAGGCAGCTGGGATTCATCCTCCGTCACCCAGATTTAGGCACTACACAACCATGAGGACTTAAAAGCGCATTGGGAATTGGGCGTTCCAAATTGGGTGAGAAAAAGGGGACCCCCCCCCCCCACCCATTTACACACTTATTCTAACATAATTAGCTTCCGTGGTAACTCACCTGATACAGTGTTGGACTTTGGAAATCTGCGGTTCGAGACCAGCCAAGTACACAAGCTGACACATGAGATGAAATTGACATAGAAGCATCACAAAATGACGTGGTTGCATCAATGTGCTTTACATTTCATCGCATTATCAGTTAGGTTGAGGCACATCTGTTTTGTTCACCTACCATTACATTTCATTTCATTTCCATTATGTTTTAGGACACTATTGGTTAGGTTAAGTTTAAAGTTTTAGGATAGGGTGGAACATTTTACTCATTTAAACCTCCATCTAATGTTCACCTTAAAAACCTTGTCTGATTACAACACCATTTCACTCGCTTTTGTAGCCCCCCCCCCCGCTGGACATTTCACTGGGAAACTGCAGCAAAAAGTGTAATAATGCACGTAAATTCATTTAGCAAAAATGAATCAGGCTGTTCTATCTAAACTCTCTTTTCCATGGCAACAGACCCATCCAGAACTAGGACAAGGAGACCTCATTCTCAGAATTTACTTTCTTCCATTGTGTTTTCGACTCCTCATGACCTCATCCATCAGAGAGCGAGCAGAGAGGAAACCTGCAAACCTGATTAATGGGTTATGAGATATTTATGAGCGATTTCTCTCTCTCCCACAGTCCTTCACACTTTCCCTTTCTTATTCTGTTTTTCAATCACACCTTCATTCTCAGGGCAGTATCGGCAGATATGGGTCACACTGGTGGTAATTAAAATTTCATGGTAGATTAAATGAACACACACACATTGGATTAAAGCCGTCATTGCCGACCTGTTATCCAGGATAGATGAAGGTTTAATTAGAGAGAAAATAGGTTATAAAACCCTCTTCACAGCTCAAATCCTCAAATCCTTCCTCACGGACACACTGGGAAAAATTCATATTTGTAGTGGAAAGTTAAGAGTGACATGAGGCAGAGAGAAAGGCTAGTTAAAGAAACGATTTATTGTGTTTTCACGATTGAACACTGCTGTCACACGTGAAGTATACAGTATATACTGTGCAGTATGCACCAGTACTCTATTACAAACACAGTCTCTGTTCTTCTAAAGGACAAACTCTCTGCCAATGAAAGCTTCATCAGTCATATCTACTGAGAGAAACATCACAATGATTCTTCTGTGTTTTTACCTTTGCATTGGTTTGTGTTCTTGTCCAGAATGGCTTTTGTAGACACAATTTTCCCATATCTGTAAAACATGACATATTTAACACAAATATTAAAGGGATCATGTCATGAGGAATTATCTTTTCCTTGATATTTTGAGATACAGTACAAGAGGTCATTGTACTATAAAATCATGCAGTAAGTTTCAGAACTCAAATCTTCCTCTCCAGTCCATGAGCATCTATTGTTCCTGTTCTACCCGCTCCATACGGGACTCAAACCGGCATCTCTGGCATGGGAGGCGGGTGTGCTAACAAGGTGGCTAAAGGCTACAACCATCTAGCACTACAGCAGTTAGCATCTAGCACTCATTGAAAGTATCTAGCACTCGGGAAGTTAGCATCTAGCACTCTAACACTTGGGCAGTTAGCATCTAGCACTCGTTGAAAGTGTATAACACTCAGGCAGTTAGCATCTAGCACTCATTGAAAGTATCTAGCACTCGGGCAGTTAGCATCTAACACTCGATGAATGTATCTAGCACTCGGGCAGTTAGCAGCTAACACTCATTGAATGTATCTTGCACTCGGGCAGTTAGCATCTATCACTCAATGAATGTATCTAGCACTCGGGCAGTTAGCAGCTAACACTCATTGACTGTATCTAGCACTCGGGCAGTTAGCATCTAACACTCATTGAATGTATCTAGCACTCGGGCAGTTAGCAGCTAACACTCATTGAATGTATCTAGCACTTGGGCAGTTAGCATCTAACACTCATTGAATGTATCTAGCACTCGGGCAGTTAGCATCTAACACTCATTGAATGTATCTATCACTTGTTGAAATTATATAGCACTCATTTGACCATACATGGATATAAAGAGAAAAAATGCATGAGCTATGCACAGAAGGTGTGCCAAAAAAAAGAAAAATGCTTTGTTGGCTGATGGCGCAAAGTCTGCTAAAATAAAATATTTATTTAAGCAGTTTTCAGGTGGTGATGAGGAAAGTGGCGAAGAGGCAGAAACATCAAAGTGGAGTGAGCAGGTCAGGTGCTTTGTCATGCTTACATGCAATTTGCTGTGAACTAACTAAATGAACTAACTAAAGACCAAAATGTTTTTGGTAACCTTAAGGTTTCAATGCTTATGCTAGAGTCCCGCAGCGCTACACGTTTGACCATTTCCAAGGTTTAACAAGTCAGACTCAGTGCACAAACATTTAGAGAATTTTATACTAAATCTGTGTTAAAAAAATGGTCATCAACTTCGACTGTAAATGTAACATGTAAATTTGATCATTTTCTTCCAGACTACACATCAATTATTTTTTCACATTACAGCCATTATAAGTTTACATTTATATATAAGTTACACTTTACTAACATAAGTGAACCTCAAGGAAGAAAATGAAATAAATATTCAGGACATGACCACTTTTAACTATTCTGGGTTCAATACAAGTTAAGCTCAATCAATAGCATTTTTGGCATAATGTTACCACAAAATTAATTTTGACTCATCCTTCCTTTTCTTAAAAAAAAAAAAAGAAAAAAATCTGTGTTACATTGAGGCACTTACAATGAAAGTCAATGGGGTCAATTTTTAGAGGCTTTAAAGAAGTGAAAATTATAATTTTATCAAATAATTTTAACATTAATTCTTAATGTAACAAATCGTCATTTTTACAGTCGTTTTAGGGTTTATGGCATTACATCGTCATGGCAGCAAAACACATATTCTTAATGTCTTGTTTCTATACTTTTGAAACAGTGAGTATTTAAAAATGTTCGCATTGGCCCCGTTGACCTTATTTTCATCCTAACTAATTGTGTGTGCTTGTATGTACTCACGGTTGGCAGAGTTTGATGAGGTCCTGGTCGGTTGTTCCTGGTGGAAGTCCTCGTATGTACAGGTTGGTTTGACTGAGCTGTTCCACAGCACTCTGACTACAGCTGAGGCTGTCTGGACTGGGCGGAGCCATCGGGTGAGGGGGAGGGGCATAGGGCTGGTGGACAAAGAGAGGATGTGGTTAAATTTGAAGTTAGGAAGGTTTAAATTCATTACCTTCAAACTCATTATTCTCCATCTCACACTCCTGCCTTTTTATGCCATATTGCTTCAGTTTGAGTTTTGCACTGCATATGAAAGTCAGACAAAACCATTTACAAACAAATGCAGCCATGTGGATCCAATCTGTTCCTCTGGACTCACACTGAAAATAATACTTCACCCTGATTCTGCCCATCTACCAAGCTCCCTCTCGGCTGGTGTGGGTCTGTAACGTGTATCTAGAAATGTTCATGAAAAATGTTCATAGCACTTGGCTTAATGGATTAATGCCGGGAGAATCAAACATCTACCAACACTATTACAATGTTGATTCAGATAGATCTGTGACATGTTTCAAGTGTACTGCAACTATAGCCAACTTTGTGAGTTGAATTGATATAAATAATTTTATATTGCCGCACTGCTCAGTGTGTACTGCTAGAGGGCGCCACATGATCACACAGCACTGACTGAAGTTGTGAATGCAGATTTTAAATGCAGATTTCAGACTTAATTCAATCAATCGTGCAGCATAAATGGACACCATATTTATGTTTTAAACATTATTTTTTCTTAATTTTTCTGTGTATATTTGTTCATGTCTGTAATGCAATTTAATTTCCAAAAAAGAAAATGTAAATTTTATGATGCCTTGACTATATCTGCAGGGGTTTATGATTATACTATCCATAAAAGATTTTGATATACAATGAGTACTTTCTAGATAAACTTAATCATTTTTATTTATTCATTTCTAGATAAACTATGATACAAATGAAATGTGTACCTCAGCTAGTATTGACGCTGACTATCACACCTGGAGACGTGAGGTTGAATCCAGGATGTGCTGAGTGACTCCAGTCAGGTCTCCTAAGCAACGAAATTGGGCCGGTTGCTAGGGAGGGTAGAGTCACATGGGGTAACCTCCTCGTGGTGGTGATTAGTGGTTCTCTCAATGGGGCGTGTGGTGAGTTGTGTGTGGATCGTGGAGAGTAGCATGAGTCTCCACATGCTGTGAGTCTCCGCGGTGTCATGCACAACGAGTCACGTGATCAGATGTGCGGATTGACGGTCTCAGAAGCGGAGGCAACTGTAGTAGTGGGAATTGGACTTTACAAATTAGGAGAAACATTCAAAAGGACTTTGTTTCCTGACACAGTCCACTTTTTTAGCCAGAAGTGTTTTTTCCACTCATTTTCTTAATCAGGATTTCATGAAATCCTTCATAAAAGGGTAAAAAAGCACCATGAACCACATAATCAACCTGTTCCACAACCAGTGAATCACAACATTACAAACTTTGATTTGAGCTTGAAAAAGCATTTGAAAATCAGACAAATAGACAAAGATACAACACTGTGTACGTAATGTCTTTAATTTATTAATCTTCATTAATCTCACACACACACACACACGCACACACACGTGCACACACACGCGCACACACACACACACACGCGCACACACACACGCGCACACACACGCGTGCAAACACACACGCACACACACACACACACACAGGTTTGTTTCATTATATTAGTGAGGACATCTCATAGACTTTCATTGATTTCATCGCAGGCTGAAGATATTTTCTATCCCCTAACCCTAAACCTAACCCTCATAGAAACCTGTGCACATCAGTAGATTTAAAGCTAAACATGATTTGGCTGATTTCTGAGCCTTTTTACTAATGAGATACCACCTAAAATGTCCTCACTAGTGGGTTTACAACAAGTTTCTTTATATTAGTGAGGACATTTTCAAAAATGTGGTGCTCACATGTCATTATTTACTTAAACATTAATAAAGGACACAAAAGGCAGCAGATCAGTAGAAATACCTCATTCTTTTTTCCAGACAAAAATGGGATGTGACGGAAATAAATTAGATGTTTTGAGTTAGCGATTTATCTGAACATTTCTTTCCACTTTGGGACAATCAGGAAATTGAGAAAAATATAGAGGAAAGAGTGAGACGTGCAGTCATAGCGACCGAGTCCAACTCCGTCCCTAGAAAAGAGTCTCTGCAACGGGGCGAGATTGCTCTTTTCCCAGTTGACTGGAAGCCCTAATCGGCTGATGTGGCTGAGCACCAGGACCCTGGTGGGACCGAAGGGGTGGACCTTGTACTGCTATGCCCGACCCTCAAAGGCAAACCGAAGGAACGGTCTGTGACAAGGAAGTATCGATACATGAAAGTACACGTCTTTCAGGTCTACCGCCACAAACCAATCTCGGTGCCAGGCGCACAATAAAATGTGCTTCTGCATGAGCATCTTGAACGGAAGCTTGTACAGGGTCCGATTCAGTGACCGCAGGTCCAAGATCAGTTGCAACCCACCACCTTTCTTGGGCACGATGAAGTAGTGGCTGTAGAAGCCGTCCTTCATCTCGGCTGGAGGGACAGGCTCTATCGCATCCTTCTACAGAGGGACTGTATCTTCCACACGTAGGGCAGTGGCGTCCTCGCCACCTACCATGGTGAAACGGACGCCGCCAGACCTGGATGGACACCTGGCAAACTGAAATGCTGAGTCGGATAATCCTGGCTAGCCATCATGACGGGTTAGAGAACATTCACCACGGCTCCAAACTTCGGGCGAGGGGAACCAAGGGGGCGACCGCTGTTGATGTACCCACGGAATGGGTCTCACAGCAGAGCGGGGCGGGGAGTGATACATCGGGAGGCCTCGTGTCCCAATCTCACTGTATAGGGAGAGACGTTAAGGCACTTACCTCGGTACACTTACCCAATGTAGGACTGATCAGCGATGGGGGAGGAGGCTGAGCATCCTCGTAGCCAGCCACAACTGCATGTGCATGGGTGTGTGTGTGTGTGTGTGTGTGTGTTGTGGCCAGGTGCGTGCTGGCGGGAAAACCACACCTGCAACGCCCTTGCCACAAATGCTCAATGCACGGTTGTCATAACAACGATGGCCGAAGTCACTGAGTGTATGACCCAGAGAGTGAGGAAAGCACTCTTTTTAAAAAAGGAAACAAGGATTCTCCCTCCACCTCCAAATGTACCGCAAGTCTCCTCACCTCCTCACCTCCATCCCAGAACTCAACGGGGGCGCACAAGAGTGCTGGGGAATGGGAGGTCCATGGGGATTCACCCGACGGAGTTACTTTCATTGAAGTCCCCCAATCGCCCCCAACACTAACCGTTGTGTTCTTGTGCTCACGGGCAGAAGATCCAGGCTGTGGAGTGGCTTTCCCTCTGAGTAAGGAAAGCGGAAGAGATAAGCGTGTCAGAAGCGGAGAGATAACAACTGAACCAGGAACTACACATAACCGGAAAGGCATAATTAAAAAGATGCTTTCCATCAGTGTCTGCTCTTTTAGGGAATATATACTTATTTAGGGAGAAATATACTCTTTTAGCGCTCAACATGCACTGTCGAAGCGCCTAGGGGCGATCTAAACCGCTGTAATGCACCATGAAATCCAACAGCTGCAGAGGTCGCTTGCTTTCTACAGATGCAAATGGATTGGCAGTGGAATACATCAACACCACTCGGCTCCAAAGAAAAAATCTGAATGAGTGGTGCACACCAGCTCCTTTTATACCCGTATGTCCGGGGGAGTCGCATGCAAATTCAACTCGCCAATTTTCATTGGCCTTTTCTCAAACATCAGAGGTTTTTGGGGCTCACAAGGTCGACCCCTAGTGCCACCACATCGACACAACGTTGAGTGAGTGACAGATAGGGAACTGAAATATACCTAAATTAATCAAAATCTAATTTGAATCAACAGCTTGTGAATCAGAATCGAAGAAAATCTTTAATTGATACCCAGCCCTAACCACAACCTAACAATTTGATTTTGAAAAAGGCATGCATGCACAACTGTCAACTCTTCAGTGTAAAAGCCAGCCAGTTAATCAATAGAGAGAGAGAGAGAGAGAGAGAGAGATGATGATGATGATGAGTTGGCATGAGCAAGTCGAGTCAGGTTAGTACCTTGCTGTGTGTGTATGGCGGGTAATAACAGGTGTAGTGCGGGTACATCGGGTGCTGCTCCAGTGTCTTTCCCATGAAAATCAGAGAGAGTCCCGAGAACACAATGAGAGATGATGCTGTCCACAGAACTCCAGAGATATTCCAACTCGATAATCCAGAACAAAGCCACACAGAGAGAGAGAGAGAGAGAGAGAGAGAGAGAGAGAGTGGAAAAGAAGACAGGTTGCCGTCCTGTATCCGTTCACTCAGGAGAGAATAGAAGAATGAAGTGTTGGAAGAGAAAGAGAGAAGTGAGAGATGAGAGAGA